>CM060281.1:6382019-6439878 GCA_030684275.1 Acipenser oxyrinchus oxyrinchus | reverse complement strand
ATTATTATTATTATTTATTTCTTAGCAGACGCCTTATCCAGGGCATTTACAATTGTAACAAATACATTTCAAGTGTTACAGTACAGGTAATACAATAAGAGCAAGATAAATACAATGACAAGTTCAAGCAAGTACAAGTGTGACAAAATACAATTCAATAAAACAGCAGATAAATGACAGTGATAGTTACATCAAGATATGATTAAATACCAAATACTACAGTTTAAACACATGGCAGATTACAGTACTCTGAAGTACAGGATTAAATGCAGTAAAATAGGGGGCAGATAAGAGTAAGTAAAGCACATTTAAGGAAGGGTGAAAGTGTCCCAGGGGAAACAGAGGAGTTCTACAGGTGCTGTCTGAAGAGGTGAGTCTTAAGGAGGCGCCGGAATGTGGTCAGGGACTGGGCGGTCCTGACATCTGTAGGTAGGTCATTCCACCACTGCGGAGCGAGGGTGGAGAAGGAGCAGGCTCTGGAGGCAGGGGAGCGTAGAGGAGGTAGAGCCAGTCTTCTAGTGCAGGCGGAGCGGAGTGGTCGAGTGGGGGTGTAGGGAGAGATGAGGGTCTGGAGGTAGCTGGGTGCAGTCTGGTCAAGGCATCTGTAGGCTAGTACAAGAGTCTTGAACTGGATGCGGGCGGTGATCGGTAGCCAGTGGAGTGAGCGGAGTAGTGGAGTTGCGTGGGAGAAGCGAGGCAGAGAGAACACCAGGCGGGCAGCAGAGTTCTGGATGAGCTGGAGCAGACGGGTGGCGGACGCAGGGAGGCCAGCCAGGAGGGAGTTGCAGTAGTCTAGGCGGGAGAGTACCAAGGCCTGGACCAGGAGCTGGGTGGCGTAGTTGGTGAGGAAGGGTCGGATTCTTCGGATGTTGCTCAGGAAGAATCGGCAAGTGCGTGCCAGAGTGGAGATGTGCTGGGAATAAGAGAGGCAGGGGTCCAGGGTGACTCCGAGGTTCTTAGCAGAGGAAGAGGGAGAGAGTGTGGTAGATTCCAGAGGAACAGAGATAGAGAGATCAGAGGAGGGGAGGAGGAGGGAAAGAAAAGGATGTCAGATTTAGAGAGGTTAAGTTTGAGGTGATGCGAGTGCATCCAGGAGGAAATAGCAGACAGACAGGTAGAGATACGGGAGGAGATGGTGGAGTCAGAGGAGGGAAGGAGAGGAAAATCTGAGCATCATCAGCATAGAAATGGTATGAGAAACCATAGGATGCGATGAGGGGCCCAGGGAGCGGTGTAGAGAGAGAACAGGAGAGGACCCAAGACTGACCCTTGGGGACTCCTGTTAAGAGAGGGTGAGGTGTGGAGGTTGCTCCACGCCAGGTTACCTGGTAAGTGCGGTTGGAGAGGTAGGAGGAGAACCAGGCCAGAGCAGTGCCAGAGATCCCCAGGTCAGCAAGAGATGATAGTAGAATAGAGTGATCAACAGTGTCAAAGGCAGCAGAGAGGTCGAGGAGAATTAGGACAGAGGAGAGAGAGGCAGCTCGGGCAGACTTAAGTGAGTTGGTGACAGACAGGAGGGCGGTTTCAGTGGAGTGAGCAGAGCGGAAGCCAGATTGGAGAGGGTCGAGCAGAGAGTGGTTGGACAGGAAAGCAGAGAGCTGGCGGTGTACAGTCCGCTCAAGGGTTTTGGAGAGGAAGGGTAGGAGGGAGACAGGACGGTAGCTCTGGAGGGAGGTGGGGTCGAAGGTAGGTTTTTTGAGGATGGGAGTGATAGAGGCTTTTTTGAAGGCAGAGGGAAAGAGACCAGAAAGTAGAGAGGTGTTGAGAAGGGAGGAGATGAAGGGAAGTAGAGCAGGAGCAGCAGCTTGAAAGAGGTGAGTGGGGAGGGGGTCCAGGGCACACATTTTATTTGCGCGTTTAATTGCACTGTATTATTTCTACAATCCTTTAGTTTCCACTCTGAGGTGCCACTCATGTTGGTCAACCACTGGACCTTGCACAGGAACACCCAATACCTGCACCAACCAAGAGTAGCAGTGCCTGACATCCACCTCAAAACAGATCACGGATCACCAGGATCCCTTTTAAAAATTGATATATGCAACCATGCTACAGGTGCACAGATGGAAGTGAATATAAACATTTTAACCTGGAAGATTTGCCATTAGCTGTCAAGAAAATGATAGAAAAATAGAACTTTTCAGGATGGACAGTGAATTAATGACAAAGTAAGATTGTGTACATGAATGATACTTATTTAGAAAGAAAGAAAGAAAACTTAAGTATTGTATTTGGATGGATGTCTCTCTGGTTTTACCGGTACAGATCCACTTCTCTAGTCTTTGTTTCTCAAATTCTTCCACTGATATGCTAATCCAGGGAACTCCCTCTACAATCTGGCTCAGTCTTACCAACCTTGGCAAATTAAAGCTGTCTTCTTATTTTCCAGCGGGTGTCAACACAATGGTCCACAGCAAGTCCTGCACATCACCTACAAACTGCCTTACACCAATGTCCATAAACTTTGGAATCACAAGGTCAACTATCAATGCTAAATGTTGTAACACAGATTTGTGCAACACTGAAACGATGCCAGGTAATATTATTTATTTGTAATATATAAACAAAACCACATGGATATGTAAAACTGGAGAGATATTTTACACAATCAAAAAAGAACATGACTTTTCTAAAACATTAACTGAAAAGATGGAAGTGGGATTAACAGACAAATCATATTCCCATTACATCACTGGTACAGGAACTTATCTTTCTCTTTTCCATTCAAGCGTATGAGGGCACTACCCCACCTGGTTTGGAGTGCTATGGCTGTAAAACAATGGACTGCTCCAATTACATCACTACAAAGTGCCTTGGCAATGAAAACCGTTGTATGATGATTGTAGCGGGCGAGTCAAGTTTCAGTACTGTTACAGTTACAGAGTTGCCTTTTTTATTTCAATTAATACATTTTTAAAATTAGGGAATCATTTTAGAGATAGGGGTAGATAAAGTTCTTTGGGTGTTGCAAACGGTGGTTTGTGAATAGTTACTGTATACCAAAACAAATGAAATCTAAATGAGCAAGGTGCTGCATCAACACAGTCTATCCTTTATCTGTCTTTTTAGAAGTTTGTTTCAAGTTTTCAATGATGCACACATGTACATATTCACGGGTTAGGGTTTAGGGTTAGGGTAGTGAAAGGACAAGCAAATAACAGGTTTATTGGCTATGGTCTTGTACCATCACCCTGACTACTGTCCCGAAGTGGCATTAATAAAAACGTCATTATGCAAGGTTCCCAATGCGCAAATACACAGCATATTTAAACTTCTTCACAATCTTAAACCTTCCCACATGAATTTAGAATACTTACTGACAGGTACGGGCCTTTCCCAATGTAACACTCTGCTTTGTTTGAACACCAACGATGGGTGGGATATTATGTAGTAAACCACGATACTATTCCACTTTCTTTAGTACTACCAAAAGTGCTTTCCACGGCAGCCCTAGTGGCTAATGGATTAGGCACTGACATCCTACGCCAGGAACTGTGGATTCGAGTCCCATCTGGGCTGAAAATGTGTTATTAAAACTAACAATTATCATATTTTTTTCTTGGTATGTTATTTTGTAGATCTTGTTATCTGCTATGTCCGCTCACGCTAGGCACTACGTGCTCGAGTGCTGTAGCAGCAGCCATGAAGCAAGTTAGTTTTTCAGTTGAAATAAATATCTATTTTGTTTTTGTGTATGGGTGTTTTGAAAAGATCAGTTACATAGCTACGTATTTTGAAATAAAGATGTATTCATTATTATGAATGTTGGTGTAGCGCCTCCCCTCCAAAACACCGTTCAATAGTTAACCAAGGATAACCCCTTTGGTTATCCCTATAATTAAATTGACTATGTTAACTGACCAATTAAAGTAGAATTAATGACTACACCAATTTGAAGCCAATATAACTCCAAATAAATAACAGGTTCTTCAAAAATCAAGAAAGCTCAGTGTGTAAAGTGAGGACAACAAGGTATAAAAACAACAAGAATTTTATTTAAACCAAATATCACAGCTTTTACCTATAGCAGCAGATTTGATAGCAGCAACCTTTAAACTATAGCAGCAGATTTTTAACCAAGAGAGGTCCCATCAGACCCTAAGCACTAGGATACTTTGAACTAGATAACGTCACACCAACACTTTTAAAATAAGATAATTTTCACAGCACAATTCCACAAGTAATATCTTACACTTAAATAACACCTTTCAAAGCAAATAGTGGTTTCCACAAACACAATTCCAGACGATAAAATATCAAACCTTAAATAACACACTTTAAAAAGAAAAAAAAAAAAAATAGTGATTTTCATAGATAAAAAGAACAGAAAACTTCATGCAACGTAAAAAATGCCTAATGCTTAAACCCTCCAATAGCCGCTATTTTAGTTAATACACAGATGGATAAAGTGCAGGTGTGCAATCAAAAGTTAACAGGCCTTTTATAACTATACATTGTAAACACATACACAATTACAGTTGGGATAATCAGGACAAAGACGCTACTCTAAAAGTCTAAAACAACCACGAACACAGAAAAGAAATTCGTATGCAGCGCTCAAATATCCCATCAAAATTCACAGGATCGTAATTACCAACTCAGAATACAGACAATGCACATTCTCTTTTGTAATCAACCCCATACAATTGCGACCGACGACTAAGAGCAAGAGGGATACTTCACTGAAACCACTCCAATATAGAGCGAACCAAACTATTCAATATGAATAGTAGTAATTTAACATTAACTTCTAGCGCTTTGGCTAATTCACAGCGCATCAGTATTACACTTGAAAAGTCACAATCCTTACCAAACAGTAGTTCCCCGACCCGTGCTCTCAGCTCACAAATCTCTAAAACCCGGTCACTCTGTGGCTAATTAACCCCACCTGTTTTTATACAGCTGGCCCCATTACGAATTAGCACTGCAATTACTATGGAGACCACTGGTCTCCCTTGGGTTTAAAGGGACAGTGCAACAGTAAAAATGATAAAAATCACACAATAAAACTCAATCTTATTACATTCAAAAAAATAAACAATACATCCATTGCACATCCGTTACATATGTCTGCAAGCAGGAAAGTATAGTTTTAAATATTCTTTTCTTGCTCAAGCTTGTGTTTTAGCGTTTTTTTTTTATTTTATTGTTTTTAAATTTAATTTACTTGAATTGTTGCTACTACTCCAATTGCTTGAAGTTCCGAGTAGGTATATTGGATCAGTACAGTTGAGGGTGTGGATTGCGAGCTCCTGGCAGCGGACAGTTCCAGTCTGTGAGCGGCAGCACCTCCTCTGAATTCTGGATACTCGCTGGGTCTGCACAGCAGAGCGGGGACCGGACGGACAGCGCGTGGGAGCTGTGAACTCCAACCTGTGAGATGGCAGCATATCACTGCGGGGCTCGGGGCGGAATAAGGAGAGAGACGTGGGTCAAGTCAGTGCCGGCAGGGAAGTAATCCAGCATGTGCTGGACTACCATAGTAAATATAGTGGTGATTTACTTTGTGTTCATTCCCTGAAGGTTGTTCTTGCTTGTCCCTCCCAGGCTTTCCCTGGGATCTCTCCTGAGGCCTTCAGCTGAACCGCAGCACCCTATGGGGAGGGTTGTCCAAACAGGCATCGGGACAGGGGCGCTAAGAGGAGGTCGGGACCAGGGAGTGGATGACGTATGCTTAAGTGAACAAATACACATTAAAATACATCTAATGCTCAAAAATAAAACAATAATTCAAATAAACAAATTGTGCAAAAAAAGGAAAACCAATCCAATTAAAATTCAAAAATCATAAGTGATAATACTGAATAAAATAATAATCAACACATTCGTCACCCGTGACATTACCACCACTGCGATCTTAAATGCCACAGAATTTAAGATCTGAAACGTAATGTTTGGCATCTACAAAATGTCTATCGAGTGGTGTCAGCGAGCATTTGGTCGAAAACAACACTCGCTGTCTGCTTCACGCTCAAAAACGAACACTCTCACTCCTCCTCGTGGATAACGAGTCCAAACACTTTAGAAACGCATTTCGCTAGCAAATCACTATTGAAATTATCCTGAAAGTATTGTTTTACGTGCAAGTGGCCGACCGTCTCCCTCCAACTCTGAGTGGCACCGGTAGCGGTGCCGGAGACAAATAAACAGGAGCACTTTCCTATAATGCAATTGCTGTACTCCAGTGAGGTGTTACAAAAAATTACAAACTCATTCCAGACTGCTTTACGGTTAAAAGCTTAATTGGGTTCAAGTTTCTCGTATGATTTAAAAGTACGAGCCAGTTGCCTCATTTGCATTGCCTGCCTTCCTCCTTTGCAGTGTAAAGTATATCAAATGTGTTCTTAAAATCTGATGAAGATTCCCATTTGAATCGTAAGTATTTTGTTTCCATTGTAGCTATTTACACACACTGCTCTGTTGGGCTCCCAGGGTGTTATCTAACAAAACGACATATGTTGTGCTGTCATAATGGATTACATAGACTTTCCTGCCCCGTGTTGCTTTCATCTTAGATGTGGTCTCAGGTTCGTCTGAGTTCTGCTCCCTCGATCACGTTCTGCAGCATCTCGCCTTGCTAATCACTCCCGTATGCTTTGGCGATCTAACAGTTTGGTCTCTGTGGCGCAATCGGTTAGCGCGTTCGGCTGTTAACCGAAAGGTTGGTGGTTCAAACCCACCCAGGGACGATG
The DNA here is from genome assembly GCA_030684275.1 of Acipenser oxyrinchus oxyrinchus. Classification (NCBI taxonomy): domain Eukaryota; kingdom Metazoa; phylum Chordata; class Actinopteri; order Acipenseriformes; family Acipenseridae; genus Acipenser; species Acipenser oxyrinchus. The sequence continues at coordinate 6,433,186 of CM060281.1, read as the reverse complement.
CTTTTTGCATTTCTTAATCACATTAGAAAATGGCTCTCTGATACGTTCTTATTTCTTCCAATTACACTGAAGAAAAAATGTGCTGTTTTTTAGTTCAAAATAATACAAAACAAAAATAGTCTTGCTGTTTGCCGAAACTGGGGATCGAACCAGGGGCCTTTAGATTTTCAGTCTAACTGAGTTATTTCGGCTTGACAAGACTACTGTTTTTTGTCACTCCAGTAAACCTGTGTATTATGCGAGGTTCCCAATGTGCAAATTCGCACCATATTTAAACTTCTTAACAATCTTAAACCTTCCCACATGAATTTTAAAAAAAAACCGCACGGACAGGAACGGCCCTTCCCCAATGTAACACTCTGCTTTGTTATCAGAATGAACCCGGGCCGCCTGCGTGAAAACCAGGAATCTTAACCGCTAGACCATATGAGAAACTGATTAGCAAAATCATGGACATGCAACAGTAGCTAGTATACAGTACAATGATTGGTAAAAGTGAACCGTTTGGACAGAAATTATTTCTCAGTGACTTCAACAAGTAGTCTGTTTACAACAAAAATGCAATCTGTGTTAGGAACACTATTTTAGTCTGATTTAAAATGGAAGTTAAAAAGGTATTGAGTGCTGACAAGAGTTTGGTATCAGCTGTTGATTTCCTTGAAACAATCTTTTATAGTAAAATGAACACATTTATTCCATTTAAAAATAAGTAAAAGTGAACTGTTAGAAGTGGGATTTGAACCCACGCCTTCATTCAGAGACCAGAACACACAATTCTTTGGAAAGACAGAGTCCTTGAGTCTGGCGCCTTAGACCACTCGGACATCCTGACAAGCTGTGTTTGTTATTGTAGAAAACCGCATTATTTATTTCAGCACAGACTAGGGTTGTCTATTGTATCAAGGCCCGATTGGGTTTATTACGCACATACCAACTGTTGCTCCATGAATGATGTTATGACAACTGTAAAAAAAGAAACAGATTGAAGCCAACCCAAAAAAGTAAGATTATTTATTTCAATATCATTATAGCTATAAACGATGCACGCATTTTACAATAGGAATTGCTATATGACAATGACCAATAAGTAATTTTGTTGCAATACTGTATACAATGTGAACAGAATCAGACATTGCTCTGTGCCTCGAAGAAACATGTACAATTTGTATTTAAAAAGGACGCCCAACGTAGGGCTCGAACCCACGACCCTGAGATTAAGAGTCTCATGCTCCAAATATAATCCGCTGGACGTCACCAGAAACAACTGCAGCCTCCCTGCCTCAATACAAATAAAACTAATACAAAAATCGAATTACATGTATTTAAGAATGAATGGTCTCATCCATCTGGAACGATTGGTTCTGCATTTATACAGTATCAACCTTAATCTGAGTTGAGAGGCACCCAACCTGTGGAGGATTTTAAATGTCAGGGGATGTGAATAGAGTCAAATACATTTGCATCATTCTGTAAAAAAAAAATATATATATATATATATATATATATATATATAATACCGAGGTTTGAACTCGCAACATGACGTTCTTGAAGACCACACGACCTTAACCCGCTGTGCCACTGCGAAGTTGCTGAAATGCCTTCTTTTTTTAAGCTTACATCCAAGCCTGACCAGCTTCGATTTCTTGTGAAAATTTCTAGTTTCCTGTTTGTTTGGGTAGATACCATAGAATGGAATTGCACACAAGAGCGGCATGTAGCTTCCTTGTCTAAATCTCTGAAAAATTGTAGTTCCTCGTTTAATTAAAAATAAATAAAGGAATTATTTATTTGGTAGAAATAAATAAATGATTTAAATAAATGCATAGAGGAATAAATGCATTTAGAAATAAATATGTTTAAATAAATACATTTAGAAATGAATACATGTTTATATTATAAATGTATAAATAACTTAATAATTAGCAAGCAAGAAAACTACATGTCATATTAATTGATTTGGCGGATGCGTTTATGCACAGCAATTGACATTTATATACCTATATAAAAAGTACAAGTTTCATGTAAAAAAAAATTGCAAGTTGCCTAAAATTAATAGCGCATCAAAGAAAGTCACCGAGGTTAAAACATTTAATGGTAGCTACTGAGTCAAAATTTACATTGTAACGTTTAAAAATATTTTAAAATGTAACAAACAAGGGTCATTTAAATGTGTTGGCTGAAAAAAGTAACAAGCAGACAAAACTGATTAAAACTAAACAAGTTTGAAAGACAAATTCGGCAACATTGTCGAGTTTTGTAAACATTTAAAACGTGTATACAGTAATTAAATGGACTGTGTTGTATAGCGTTATGCTGACTGAAAAACAAAATGTTAGAAACAGGGTTTAGTGCAAGTGACAAAACCGTTTTCCTTTACACACACTCAATTATATATGACGCGAACGCAAGCATGCTCACACACACACTTACACGCACAGGCACACACACACACTTACACGCACAGGCACACACACACACTCACACGCACACGCACACGCGCGCGCGGACACACACACACACACACACACTTACACTTACACACACACAAATTAGTAGTGGTTAGGGCTCTGGACTCTTGACCGGAGGGTCGTGGGTTCAATCCCTGGTGGGGGACAGTGCTGCTGTACTAAAATAAATAACACTAATAATGGTGCATTTTGTTGCAGTTTCAACACTCGTGGTTTGTCTTTGTTGTGGAAAAACCTGTCCATATGCAGAGACTGCTCGTGCTGCATCCACAGTTTGGTGGAATTGACAAAAACAGTGTGCAATTTTTGCCATGTTTCGAATCTGATTTCATACTGTTTTGTTGTGTCTCGGGAACAATGAAGACAGTGTGTTGGTTGAGATAACTCAGCTTTATTGTAGCTCATTACAATGCCGTGTGTCTCGCGTTCTGGCTTGCTTACAACTGACACAGACCTGAACTCTAGTGCTGCGTAAAGATTATAACAGACATGTACTTAACACATATACTAGTGCGCCATCTAGCGACTTGAAGGCTAGTTATCGTAACATCTCATTTTACATAAACAATGAGCTATTTCCCCACTCCAACAATTCTTAATGTTACTTGACTTTTTTTTTTTTAAAGCTTGTTTACTGTGTACATACGTTATTAACTCAGAGTCCTTAGCTTAAGTCTCAAAATCCTTTGAATACTTCAGAGGTGGTTTAATGTTGGGTCTGGTTCGAGTGCATTTCAGTTTGCAGCTGATAAGAGTGTTTTTGTATTGTTTGCATTATCTGGAACTTCAGTCTGTATTTTTGTTGTTGTGTTCCGCTATCAGCTTGCACTCTCCTTTAGGCTTTATCAGTGTGCCGTCATAAAGTTTTAGTTTGGCCTTGCTTGGTCGTAACTTTGCTGTTCCATCTTGCATGATTTGTACAAAGTCTCTGTAACTCATGACGTTGACTGTCAATCCACTGTCTAGCTGACATTCAGTATATTTGGTAGCGTAATTGTAGTGCCCTTACAGTCTGGTGATAGCTTTAGATTGACGTACCACTTGTTCAAGCCGTATTTTATCGAATTGATGTCAGAAATGTAGAGCGTGTCTGTTTCTGAGCCTTCATCTGAGTCGTCATTTTCCTCAACAAGGTGGAGTTGCTTTCTTTGCTTGCAGACCTTTGCGAAATGGTTTCTTTTGCCACAGTGATTGCAAGTGACTCCATAGGCGGGGCATTTTGCTTTAGCGTGCGTTGAGCCGCAATATTGGCAGTTGCTTTGCTTTGTGCTTTTAGCTTCGTTGCTTGCTGGAGAGCATGTCTGTTTCTTGCTGCTGTAGCTTTGCGAATAACCTTTGTGTTCTGCACGTTTTTTGTACATTGCATAGTGAACAGCTTCAGGTTCTGTGGAGTTCAGTTTTTTTAGTTGTACAGACGCTAGCTCGCTTGCTTTGCACATGTCTACAGCTTTATTTAGCGTTAACTTTGGCTCACGTAGCATTCGCGCTTTAGCTGCAGTGTCCGTTGTGCCTATGACAAGTCTGTCTCTAATCAAGTCTTCTTTCAGTGTCCCATAGTCACACGAGTCGGCCATTTTGCGCAGTTTAGCAATGTACTGATCTGTTGTTTCAGATTGAGTTTGTTCACAGGGATTAAAAATAAATCTTTCATATATCACGTTTCGAGTTGGCTCAAAATGCTTCTGCAATGCATCGAGTATTGCTTTAGAAACGTGTCGGTCTGTCTCCGATATATCCACGTGCCGCTGAAGTATATAGCATTCTTTTCCCATTACAGTCAGCAACGTTGCAACTCTTATTTTTTCTTCTTTGCTGTCGCTATTTCATAATTTTCCCACTGGGATCTGAAAAATGTCCAGTTATTGTATGTGTCGCCTTTCATATTCATAGCTTCTGGTACAGGAATTTGACCTAAGCGCCATCTTTTTTTTTTTTTTTTACACACGCGGTCACTCGTTTAGTAGTATTTCTTTATAGGTTTGTTATTTGCGACGTTTTTTTGCACATACCTTATAGGTTCATTCTTCTGACACCATGTTTTGTTCTGTCTCGGGAACAATGAAGACAGTGTGTTGGTTGAGATAACTCAGCTTTATTGTAGCTCATTACAATGCCGTGTGTCTCGCGTTCTGGCTTGCTTACAACTGACACAGACCTGAACTCGTGCGCGTAAAGTTTATAACAGACATGTACTTAACACATATACTAGTGCGCCATCTAGCGACTTGAAGGCTAGTTATCGTAACAGTAGAATTCTCGCCTGCCACTCGGGAGGCCCGGGTTCGATTCCCGGCCAATGCAACCTTCTTTTTCTTGTACTTTATGTATATAATTACAGCAGCACGCACCTGCCGTCAATCAGTAAAAGAATCTCCCCGTCGGGAATTGAACCCGGTCTCCCGCGTGACAGGTGGGGATACTGACCACTATACTAACGAGGAAGGCACACGCTCCCTGCAAATACGGCAAAGCATTTAGCTGCAAAGCGTCAAGCTGTTTTAGAAAAACTGCCTGCTGAGCTTAATGTCGGTTTACGGATCGAAAACAGAGAATCATACCCCTAGACCAAGGAGCCAGCTGCCGGTTTTACTCGGCGACCGACGCCTGACACAGTCTCTGACAGCAAAATAAGTGCACGATGACCAGAGTCCCGTTCCGTCTGCCGGTGCGGAATGCTGCTGACACCTCAGAGGAGGGGGGCTTAATACTCGCCAACGCAACCTTCTTTATGGCATTCTTATATTGCTTTTTTTTGTTTTTAACATTCACAGCACGAAAACTAGGATTCACATGTGTAGCGCCACCCCCTCCAAAACACTGTAGAATAGTTAACCCCTTTGGTTAACCCCTTTGGTTACCCCTATAATTAAATTGACTTTTAACTGACCAATTAAAATAGAATTAATGACTACGCCAATTTGAAGCTAATATAACTCCAAATAAATAACAGGTTCTTCAAAAATCAAGACAGCACAGTGTGTAAAGTGAGGACAACAAGGTATAAAAACAACAAGAATTTTATTTAAACAAAATATCACAGCTTTTACCTATAGCAGCAGATTTGATAGCAGCAACCTTTAAACTATAGCAGCAGATTTTTAACCAAGAGCGATCCCATCAGACCCTAAGGATACTTTGAACTAGATAATGTCACACCAACACTTCTAAATTAAAAAAAAAGATGATAATTTTCACAACACAATTCCACAAGTAATACCTTAAACACTTTTAAATAAACACCCTTCAAAGCAAATAGTGGTTTCCACAAACACAATTCCAAAAAACTCTAAAAGAACCACGAACACAGAAAAGAAATTCGTAGACAGCGCTCAAATATTACATCAAAATTCACAGGATCGTAATTACCAACTCAGAATACAGACAATGCACATTCTCTTTTGTAATCAACCCCATACAATTGCGACCGACGTCTAAGAGCACGAGGGATACTTCACTGAAACCACTCCAATATAGAGCGGACCAAACTATTCAATATGAATAGTAGTAGTTTACCATTAACTTCTAGCGCTTCAGCCAATTCACAGCGCATCAGTATTACACTTGAAAAGTTACAATCCTTACCAAACAGTAGTTCCCCGACCCGTGCTCTCAGCTCACAAATCTCTCAAACCCGGTCGCTCTCTGGCTGATTAACCCCACCTGTTTTTATACAGCTGGCCCCATTACGAATTAGCACTGCAATTACTATGGAGACCAATAGTTTCCCTGGGGTTTAAAGGGACAGTGCAACAGTAAAAATGATTAAAAAAAATCACACAATAAAACTCAATCTTATTACATTCAAAAAAAATAAAAAATACATCCATTACATATATATATATATATATATATATATATATATATATATATATATATATATATATATATATATATATATATATATATATATATATATTAATTTTTGATTTTTGATTTTTTTACATGAAACTTGTATTTTTATATAGGTATATAAATGTCAATTGCTGTGGATTTAGACAAGGAAGCTACATGCCAACAGGAAACTAGACATTTTCAAACAGGAAATCGAAAATTTCTAGACTCGAGCAGCACCTTCAGGTTTTCAGCGAAAGCTGGTCAGGCTTGGATGTAAGGTTAAAAAATGAACGCATTTTATTTATTATTTGTTTATTTAGCAGACGCCTTTATCCAAGGCGACTTACAGAGGCTAGGGTGTGTGAACTATGCATCAGCTGCAGAGTCACTTATAACTACGTCTCACCCGAAAGATGGAGCACAAGGAGGTTAAGTGACTTGCTCAGGGTCACACAGTGAGTCAATGGCTGAGGTGGGATTTGAACAGGGGACCTGTCTGGTTACAAGCCCTTTTATTTACTGCACCACACAGCTTCCTTTAACAACTGCGCAGTGGCGCAGCGGGCTAAGGTCGTGTGCTCTTCAAGAACGTCATGTTGCGAATTCAAACCACGGTATTATATCTCATTGTGTATAAGAGGTATGTACCTTTTTCACATTTGAGGTAAGAAAGTTTCAGACTTTTGATACTGGTACAGATGGTAATTCTAAGTGATTTAGCTTTGCCGCTGCAACATGGTAAAAACAGCTAAACTCTTTGAGCTGTATAGAGACACTCGGTAGTTTCAAACAAGTTTTTCTAACTTGTACGAGGAATTACCGTTCCTCTCAATATAACTAGTCTACAGAAACATGTGCAGTGATTTAAATTGCATTATCTAATACCACATACATATTACAATAACCAGTGAATCATAATACCATTTGTTTGTTTTTTATTTTTATAAGAAGTCGACCACGAAGGGACTCGAACCATCAATCTTCTGATTCGAAGTCAGACGCCTTATCCATTAGGCCACGCGGTCCTTTACATTTGACGTCTCTTACTTAACTCTACAATGAGTGTGTCCTGTTCCATAAGAAACAGAGTCAACTAAGTAAGTGAATTCTGTTGATTTTAAAAGCAACATTCTGTGTTTTCATTTAGCTGCGCTGTATGCTGTGGCTCGATCCTGTCTGGCGAGGTAGGAAAAGTGATGATCAAAACTCAGATGTGCTTTCATAGCACACGAGCAACGCAAGCTTTAAACATCTTGGGTGTCTGAGGTTATTTTGTAATGTTAATGTAAGACCTCGCTGCTGTCCAGTCATTGCATCAAGTACCGCTTGTCAGTTGGAGGAGAAGGTCTGCAAGTAGAAGTTAAGAAAGTGATTGCTTTTTAGAAAGTTATGTTTGCTTCATTTTGTAATATATTTTTAATGAAATACCATTTTAGTGGTCAATTGTTTTTCATTACCAAGCATTGCACTGTACACTAGATACTGTTTGCATGTCTATCAGCCTGGTAATAAGCTTCAGATATTAATCCATTCTGATCTGTAGAGCATATATCACATTTTAGTCTACAGAAAAATGTGCAGTGATTTAAATTGCATTATCTAATACCACATACATATTACAATCAGCAATGAATCATAGTACCATTTTTTTTTAAATATAAAAAATTATTCATTAATTGATGAAGTAAAAAAGAAGTGATATCTATAACAAAAACATTGTCAATGTAAAAAAACAAGTTAGAAAAACGCAACAGCCGTTTAAAGGGGTGATATCAAACACAAAAGCCCAAGTTAGGAGAAGCAATTGGGGCAACCTGGTCAAGCATCAAGCAAATAGGCACAATTGGAAAGGTGCTGGGGCCCAAGATTCAAACAATTCTTGCTTTTAACTTGGCGTCTTTTTTTGATCGCTTCGCTCCACTTTATAGCTGTGTGTGTGTGTGTCTCAGTGTGTGTGTGTGTGTGTGTCTCAGTTTGTGAGAGTGTGTGAGTGTGTGTCTCAGTTTGTGAGTGTGTCTCAGTGTGTGAGTGTGTGTCTCAGTCACTTCAAGTCATACAAAGAGCATTTCAAGTGGAGCGATAAAGTGGAGCGAAGCGATCAAAAAAAGGCGCCAAGTTAGAAGCAAGAATTGTGTGAATCTTGGGCCCCAGCACCTTTCCAATTGTGCCTATTTGCTTGATGCTTGACCAGGTTGCCCCAATTGCTTCTCCTAACTTGGCTTTTGTGTTTGATATCACCCCTTTAAACGGCTGTTGCGTTTTTCTAACTTGTTTTTTTACATTGACAATATTTTTGTTATAAATATAAAAACCCAACCACGAAGGGACTCAAACCCTCAATCTTCTGATTCGAAGTCAGATGCCTTATCCATTAGGCCACGCGGTCTTTCACGTTTGCCATGTGTTACTTAACTCTACAATGAGTGTGTCCTGTTCCATAACAAATGGAATTTCAACTAAGTAAGTGAATTCTGTTGATTTTAAAAGCAAAGTTCTGTGTTTTCATTTTGCTGCGCTGTATGCCTTGGCTCGATCCTGTCTGGCGAGGTAGGAAAAGTGATGATCAAAACTCAGATGTGCTTTCATAGCATACGAGAAACGCAAGCTTTAAACATCTTGGGTGTTAGAAGTTATTTTGTAATGTTAATGTAAGACCTCGCTGCTGTCCAGTCATTGCATCAAGTACCGCTTGTCAGTTGGAGGAGAAGGTCTGCATGTAGAAGTTAAGACAGCGATTGTTGTTTTAGAAAGTTAAGTTTGCTTCATTTAGTAATGTGTTTTTAATGAAATGCCACTTTAGTGGTCAATTGCTTTTGTACACTAGATACTGTTTGCACGTCCATCACCCTGATAATAAGCTACAGATATTAATCTATTGTGATCTGTAGAGCATATATCACATTTTAGTCTACAGAAACATGTGCAGTGATTTAAATTGCATTATCTAATACCACATACATATTACAATCAGCAATGAATCAAGGATGCAACATGGATTGCAAAGCATACAACATGGTTTATTTAGATTTCCAGAAAGCTTTTGACAAAGTCCCGCATAAAAGATTAATTCTCAAACTGAACGCAGTAGGGATTCAAGGAGATGCATGCAGATGGATTAGGGAGTGTTTAACATGTAGAAAACAGAAAGTACTGATTAGAGGAGAAACCTCAAAATGGAGCGAGGTAACCAGTGGTGTAGCACAGGGATCAGTATTAGGTCCTCTGCTATTCCTAATCTACATTAATGATTTAGATTCTGGTATAGTAAGCAACCTTGTTAAATTTGCAGATGACACAAAATAGGAGGAGTGGCAAACACTTGCAGCAGCAAAGGTCATTCAAAATGATCTAGACAGCATTCAGAACTGGGCAGGCACATGGCAAATGACATTTAATAGAGAAAAGTGTAAGGTACTGCATGCAGGCAATAAAAATGTGCATTATAAATACCATATGGGAAATACTGAAATTGAATAAGGAATCTATGAAGAAGCCCAAGGAGTTTATGTTGACTCAGAAATGTCTTCATCTAGACAATGTGGGGATGCTATAAAAAAGGCCAACAGGATGCTTGGATATATTGTGAGAAGTGTTGAATTTAAATCAAGGGAAGTAATGTTAAAACTTTACAATGCATTAATAAGACCTCATCTAGAATATTGTGTTCAGTTCTGGTCACCTCGTTACAAAAGGATATTGCTGCTCTAGAAAGAGTGCAAAAAGAGTGACCAGAATTATCCCGGTTTAAAAGGCATGTCGTATGCAGACAGACTAAAAGAATTGAATCTATTCAGTTTTGAACAAAGAAGACTATCCGGTGATCCGATTCAATATATAAAGAATTGAATCTATTCAGTTTTGAACAAAGAAGACTATCCGGTGATCCGATTCAATATATATATATATATATATATATATATATATATATATATATATATATATATATATATATATATATATATATATATATATGCGCACACACAATAAATCATTATACAAAATACAAACACAAAATAATAAACTGCACAGGGTCGGAGGAGGATACCCATTCTAACATAAATAAACAATCACATTCAGGGCTCCTCGCCCTGTACACAGCTATTGACTTTGTTTCTACATTTCACACAAAGTTTTGGGAACTACAAATAAAAAGTGAAATGGTGCTTTTGGCTGATTTACTTTTCCTGCGCCAATACCCTGAAAACATATAAACTATCCTTGCTGTAGAGAGAGTCAGGCAGTTCATGCGCTTTGCTGAGAACTTGGCGCGAGGAACTACCGTTTCTCTCAATTCAAAGTACTGATGTGGAACAGTAACTGAATTCTCCAGATAATAGACATGGCCCCAAGAACATTGAACTCAAGGCTATTTTTAAAACCTATGTTGCATGCATATTAATGAGGAATCAACTACACAGTAACATTAGCAAAGGAATTGTGTTAAGAGAATTGTAGACCATTTGCAGAATCTATTAATAAATGCATTAACCACACAAATTGTTAATGTGCTACCTGTGTTGGAGTTTGTGTTAAATGTCTTGATAATTGTTTCATAAATCACACAAGATGAATCATCATTGTTGCAGTACATCCTATCCTGTGTACCGATGTTATCCCGTGCACAGAACACATGGAAATTGTAACACACCCACACTTGTTCTATGTAATTGTAGCACCTGAGTGCAATCTTCCTGTTTGCACAAAATATTTTTCTTTTCATAGGTAGGATCAGCTTCACTCTGAAACTGCACGTGATATCTACTTTACATAACATAGACTTTCCTGCTCCGTGTTGCTTTCTTCTTAGATGTGGTCTCAGGTTCGGCTGAGTTCTGCTCCTCGATCACGTTCTGCAGCATCTCGCCTTGCTAATCACTCCCGTATGCTTTGGTGGTCTAACAGTTTGGTTTCTGTGGCTAATCGGTTAGCGCTGCTCGGCTGTTAACCGAAAGGTTGGTGGTTCAAGCCCTCCCAGGGACGATGCTTTTTGCATTTCTTAATCACATTAGAAAATGGCACTCTGATACGTTGTTATTTCGTCCAATTACACTGAAGAAAATATGTGCTCTGTTTTTTAGTTCAAAATAATACAAAACAAAAACAGTCTTGCTGTTTGCCAAAACCCAGGATGGAACCAAGGATCGTTAAATCTTCAGTCTAACGCTCTCCCAACTGAGCTATTTCGGCTTGACAAGACCAGTGTTTTTTGTCACTCCAGTAAACCTGTGTATTATGAGAAACGTTCAACAGCTCGGAACACCATAATAGAATCCGATGTCTTTACAAATGCATTTCGAAACTGTTAAGTTTTCTCCCAAATGCGGTTCTCAACAAATGTTTTTTTGTATTCCTTCCAGAGTAAGTCCAAAAGTCAAACACTGGAACTGGCTGCCTGAAAGGGGAGCGCTTGAACTGCCTCAACAAACACTTAGCTCTAAAACGTGTACATTGAAAGTCTCTTAACATCTTTAACACCATCATCTGTATTCCAATAGCGGTTAATCCACAGAGTGATCCAAAAAGTGACTGCTGGCTTTGTTTAAATATTAACAAGACGTTTTCAGGATTCCCGCGTATTCTCAACAAGCACAATAGAATATTTTGTTACCAAAAAGTGCTTTATGGGTCGTCAGCGGGAACATTCGACACTTTGGAGCAGCAGGAGCGCCCTGCCATGCATTCCGCAGCACATGGCCATCGGTTCCATGGTGTAATGGTTAGCACTCTGGACTCTGAATCCAGCGATCCGAGTTCAAAGCTCGGTGGGACCTAACTGAGGGTTACATTCCTTATAAAAAAGAAAATCCAGTGAATGTGACTTACATCATTTTGAATCTGAAGCGTGCGATCGGACACGTGAAATCAATGAGCTGTCTAATGTTTTAGGTGGGAAATGTGTATTTTGTTTGATTTGCAACGATGCATGGTAGTTCTTTTTGGAGCTGTTTGGTAGGAAACACATTACCATCCTGAAACTCTCTGCTCCAGCTTTAACGCGACGACGGGCGCTGTGGCTTAGCTGGTTAAAGTGCCTACAGTGCTACCTAGTCCGGCAAATTGACTAGTCGTTTCACTTCACAGTTTACTTTGCTAACATGCATTTCAGGCGTGTCACGAAGTCTGTCTCTCAGCTTCCCTGGTGGTCTAGTAGTTAGGATTCAGCAGCCTGGGTTTGATTCCTGGTCAGGGAACAGTTCTGTCTGTTTTTAATTTTGTTAGTATTCTTTTGAAGGGTGTTTTGTTCTGTATGCTTTGCTTTCTCTACTCTGGCTGCAAAGGCCTACGCTGTTGACACAAGAAGTCCATTTTAATCTGCCTTGCTCAAGTATACACTTTCTTGTTGATTTATATCTAAATTCAATTTGAATATATTCAGGATATCATAGATACACATTTCAAAAACAATGACCTTTTTGCAGAGCAACTTAATTTTTATCCTGAGTTAATTTTCAACGAAGATATATTTTTTCTGGACTGCTTCCAGCGACCCCACTTGGACCGTAAGTTTGTTTTTACAAAAGCAGGAGAAACACAGACGAGCCCGGATAGCTCAGTCGGTAGAGCATCAGACTTTTAATCTGAGGGTCCAGGGTTCAAGTCCCTGTTTGGGCGGTGTTAATTTTAGAACTATGTATACATATGAAATGAAACTATGACCATTTATGCTACGTTTTTGACTATTTGCATGTCCGATCCCCCCACCCCCAGTGATAAAACGCTAAATAAATGCAACGTTGCAATATGTTGCATTTCTAGACCATTACAACAAATTGTTGGTTTGTAATTGTTGGAATTTCTTTTTCCAGTTAAGAGAAACGAGTGGCCGGTTAACTCAGTTGGTTAGAGCGTGGTGCTAATGTCACCCGTGTGACTTTTCAAATGATTTAATGACTATGGAATTCAATGGGTTGGGTAATTGTTTTATTGATGTGTCCGTAGGAGAGAGATTCTCTCCAATTGACTTGTTGAATTAGAACAGCGCTTGCCTATTGCGTCCAGGTGAGCTGTTATGTGTTAAGTATTGTCCGCCTGAGAGAGGGCCGCCACCACCTGAGAGCGGACTGCCGCTGCCTGAGAGCGGGCTGCCGCTGCCGCCTGAGAGAGTGCTGCTGCCGCCAGAGAGAGCGCCTTTGCCGCCACCGCCTGAGAGAGCGTCGCTGCCACCTGAGAGAGCGCCGCAGCCCGAGAGAGCGCCACTGCCGCCTCCGCCTGTGAGAGACGCCGCCGCTGCCGCCTGCGAGAGGCGCCGCCGCTGCCTGAGAGCGGGCTGCCGCTGCCTGAGAGCGGGCTGCCGCTGCCGCCTGAGAAAGCACCACTGCTATCTTCCTTGTTAAGAGAGCCACCGCTGGAAGCGCCAGTCCTTTAAGGGCTCCTGCAAGGGTTGCGACCAAGGGACAGGAGCAGAGAGAACCGCTGCCGAAGGGCCCAGATCTGCCACTGCCTGAGGGAGAAACCTTGTTGCCTGAGAGCGAGCCCCTGATACTTTGGTGCTGAGAGTCACTCAGGCCAGCGGAGGAAAGCAGATTGCCTTCCGCACAGCACGGCCTGCCGCTCACCCACCAAAGCCCCTAGAGGGAAATCCGGACATGCGGGAGGGGGTCTATGTTTTAGGGGTGGAGGTTGCCGATCACGGTCAAATGCTGCATGGCGCCTTTGAACTTTTTGGGGCAAAAGGCTAAGGTGGGGGTAGTGTAGCGATCCGTGTATTGTGTTTGCGTACTGTATTCCCTCTTGTTTCTACTGTCTGTGCTGTTAATGCCGCTGTATTGTGTTCCTCTCCCCCTGTCTGTATTACCTATAGTTGCGGGTTCGCTCTGTCCCTGTGGCTGTGCGAGCTATCCTGCACCCATGGTGCGCCCTGGTCCCTGTCATTGGCTGTTGGTTGTGTGTGCCCATTGGTCCTAGTGTATGCCTGGGGACCAATGGGATAGCTGTTCGCTCTGGCACCTGATTAGCATAAAGGGGCTGGGATAAGTTATAAAAGGGGCCAGTCCAGGGCAAGTGAGAGTAGCAATGGTCTCTGTAAGGTGCTGAGAGGGATCCTAAATAAAGCTTTGAACCTAAAAGCAGCGTGTTGTCTCCTTCTGTTCTGCCTACTGCGTGAAACGCTACAGTATGATTATTGATTGATTGATTGATTGATTGATTGATTGAATGTTAGCCTGCGTTCGACTGGCAGGTTTAATTCTTAAAGACAACGCCGAAGGGTCTGATAAATGACATTGTAATTATTTGAGATGCTGCATGTAGACAATAATGTAGGAGCACCACCACTTTTCCAACAAGGTTCCATAGTGTAGAGGTTATCTGCTTTACACGCAGAAGGCCCTAGGTTTGATCCCCAGTGGAACCATTGCGGTTTGTTTTAAATTATATTAATCCCTGGTCAAGACAAAGTCTCTCTGTGGTTGGCCGATCATTAGATTGCGGATGACATTTAAGAATTAACAATGAAGACATAAAAAGTAGAACGTAATCGGCAGGATGTGAACATGCATGGGGACACTCTAACCTATTTTAGGTCCATAACCTTAACCACTTGGCCACGATCACTTTGCGTAATGAACCAAGATCTATAAACATATCACAGACAAAGAACAAATACACACAGTTCGTTTTAATAAAACATTGACGAAACCACAATCCCTGGTTTAGGAGGCCAGTGTCTTATCCTTTAGGTGACTGCAGCACTTTCATATGGATATTAGTCAGCATGACAATACACGACCAGAGGGAAGAAAGCAGTGGTTTCCTGTCATTCCATTGCCATATTACATTGTGCATGTTCAGAATATGCGGGAATCCTGAAAACAGCATTGTAATATGTGAGCAAATCAATCACTGAATTTAATTAACGCATGGATTAACCGCTATTGAGTGTTACAGTTGTTAATTAACTTGCAAAGCAAACGTTTTAGAGCTCAATTTTTAAGAGAGTTCAAGAGCTGACTTATATGCAGCAGCTGGCAGTATTGACCTATTCCCAAGGGCTTCATCTTTTGGTCTTTCCTGGCACAATTAAAAAAAGAAAGCAATGTCATTTGTAAAGAAACTAATTTGATTAAAAACGTTTTAGAGGTCAGTTGTCGATTTGAATGTGTCCAGTAATGTGCACATTTCCTTGATTGTGAAATTTAATATTAATTAATTGCCTTCAGTTAATATTTTAGAAAAACTACTTTGCTAACAGAAGAAAAACAAGCTAGCAGAGAATGGTTTCGATCCATCGACCTCTGGATTATGGGCCCAGCACGCTTCCGCTGCGCCACTCTGCTACAGCTGCCTCCAGACTGAATTACCAAGCAGCAGAAAAAAACTGAACTCATCGTTTTAACCAGTCACGACAGTGGCCGGGCCTAACCATGGAAACGTTGCAAATCAGAAACATACAAAACATGTCTCTCGTCGAAATATTTGCTATTTAGTTCATAAATTTATTTTTTGAATTTGCAAATGGCAGACTACTTTGCCAAAAAAACTAGGACAGTCTGAATTGCTCATATTAAGCTGCGATGTAGCCTATGAGAATCTCTGGCACAATTTCAAAGAGAATTAGCTCAAATGGTAGAGTGCTCGTTTAGCATGCGAGAAGTAGTGGAATCGATGCCCGCATTCTCCAAATAGTTTTAACGTATCTGCGTATTTACTCCCAACGTATTATGGAGATACATACAATGTGACAATTCTTTGTAAAAGAGACGCCCGCCCTACATGGTATTTCAAAGCACAGTCTGCAAATTTGTAATATTCCCCAGACTGAAAAACTACAGTGCGCCCTCCATCGTATGTCTTCCGAGAAGCACAAAGGGAGATTTTTTATAGTTTGTTTGTTTTTAGCAATTGAAGAGTTTGTGTTAATTGAGAATAAATATAAATGGCTTGAAGTTTGCTTTCATTTGTAACGTGTTTGTAATGAAATATGAGTTTTTGTCGTTTTACCAATCATTGTACTGTATACTAGCTGCTGTTGCATGTCCATGAGTTTGCTAGTTAGCTTCCTATATGGTCTATCGGTTGGGATTCCTGGTTTTTCATTTTGTTGCAGAACTGTGGTCATATGTAATGTGTTTTTATTATGATAATAAAGCTACAGTTACTTGATATATATATATATATATATATATATATATATATATATATATATATATATATATATATATATATATATATATATATATATACAGAATGATGCAAATGTATTTGACTCTATTCACATTCCTATCGCGTGGAACCATCGCAGTTTGTTTTTAAATTATTTTTAAATTATTAATCCCTGTCTAATCAAGACAAAGTCTCTCTGGGGTTGGCCGATCATTAGATTGCGGATGTAAGGTCTCTGGTCTCATCGTATAAGCAAGACAGTTTATTCACAAATAAATATACACTTTTATTTATGTTTCTTTTGTTGGTAAATTAAGAGAGTACATTATTGCATTCTGTCACGTCACGCTGTGCATTCTAGCATTGCATAACAAGCATGCAGGACGCCAGGACTTCGTGGCGCAACGGTAGCGCATCTGACTCCAGATCAGAAGGTTGCGTGTTCAAATCACGTCGAGGTCAAAGCCGTCTTTATTTCTATTCCACACTATTTCATTTTTTAGCGTGTTTGGATTTGAATGTTTCCGGACATTTATTTATACAATTTAGCCTACACAACATATTGATTATATAGCGACAAACAAATTACTTCCTGGGGGCAGTTCAGTTTCAATCAAATTCCAGTCTCTCTGCCATTAGCTTGCGCTGCTGTGTTTGGTCAGGTAAAAAGGGCGTGACCAGAGCGGTATGGGCAATCCCGTCAGGTAGCTTGCATGTCAATCTCTCCTTCTTTTCTATTTATACACCCAGCACTGCTTCCGCCCTTCGTCTGTGTTTGTTTTTTTGTTCGCTCCTTTCACTGCAGTCATTTCTCTGCTCAGCGCTGGTAAGACAGTATCAGCTATTTTCCTACCTGCTCAGGTGATTCTTTTCATCATTCAGCTTTTCTATTTTTCTGCAGGAGCTCCAACGTTAGTCTTTTCTGCTCCATCCAGTCTCCAGCCCAGTACAGCGCGTTCAAAGCGCAGCGCCATTCTCAGCTTGCTCTGCGTTTTCATCAGAAAGACTGTTCCAACGTCACCGCTGAACTGCAACTCTTTACCACCGGCGCCTCACAGACCATGGTTACCACGGCAACGCCTCATCGAGTGACTACTGGGAGTGGTAAGTTGCCATGGCGACCAGGCAGCTTTAACAGGCAATGCGAGCCTGTGCCTCACTACTGCAATCTTCTGGCTCCTGCTGCTGCGCTTTTGCAACATGAGAGCTTCAACTCTCCGAATTGTGACATCTAAATACTGCAGGCTCCTCTTCTATACCTACGTTAATTTACTTATATCATCACTAACTGTTGTAAAGCAAATGTTTTATACATAGACGAGGATTTTAATCGCAATAACCAAATATATGCTACCCTGCTTCACTGAAGACAAAGTTTCAATTCCAATCATAACCTCTAGATGGCAGCATAACACCACAAGCTCTACATAATTTAAGCTGATTTGCTATCGCTGCGAATCTCGCACACTCCAAACTTTCTATCAATTCCTGCAGTTCGTTGTCATTCCGAGGGATTCTCAGTCCCTCCTGCCTCAACCTCTTTTGCTACATTATATGAACTTGATTTTTCAAATCCAAACCCCTCCCTCGAGGACCTGGTCATGAAGCCATGCTTATCATCTTTCTGAGATGTTAAGAATCCACCGTCACATTAATTTTTCAGCTTCCTTGCATCAGGCCATTCCTGCAACCTTCTTGTTCCCGGATTTGCACTTCCTCATTTGCCCCCAACTTCATCAAGGCACTTAATACAACTTTCAAAGTCCATTTCATTCAATTTGAGCTTCCAGGCACATACGGAAACTATGTGCTACGATTATCAACATTTCAGTCAAAGCGTCCTCCTACACCGCAATAGACAATACACTCTTAGACTGCTCCTGATCAAATCAATACGTTTTGCAGCAGCCTCCGAGCAACGCATTCTCATCCTCTCAGGTTCTGCAGCGGCCTCAGATCTATGCATTCGTCGTCTCTGCCCAAAGGCAGCCCCATCTCCGACATCAGTATACCATCTCCGACATCAGTATAGACATAAAGTATATATGAGAGCCGCTCGGCTGTAACAAAAACCAGCAGGACAGTGGGTCCCCAGGACAAGGGTAAATGACCACTGCTTTAAAACACAGCAGTCAACGTTGTGAAACATAGTTTGTAATGATTTGTTCAACTAAGCAGAAAAGGGGCCAAATATACTGTGCGTAATTTAAAAAAAAACAAAAAGTTTGATTGTGCAAAACCGCTGAAGTCTTGGAAAAAAAAGTAATGGCTGAAGTTTACCTGTTGTAAAGAAGCGTGGCTGTATCTGTTCTATGTGCCGACTCAGGGGAGCTCCTTGTTTTGTCAGTGGATCTTGTTCCACAGTGCTGCAACCCCATCGTTGCAAAACACACGCTCTTCTTATGGAAGACTGGCCCGCATGACTGCGTGCTGACAGGTGTAACAGAGACTCGTGACTCGTTAGTGCAATAGGTAGCACAGGTAAGAACGGTTGTCCGAGCCAAAAGCTCAATATTGTTTCCAAGTTGAAAGATATAAAGAAAAGCATTTGGTAGCAGTGGGATTCGAACCCATGTCACCAAAAAGACTGAAGCCTTAATCCAGTTCCTTAGACTGCTCTGCCACGCTACCTTATACTCATGTCTTCCCCTCCTGACTTGTTTTTTGCAGCGCTCCAGTAGCTCTCAAGACCTGAGGCTGAACAGCTGTTGATTTGGGCAATGAAGTCTGAAAAGCGAACCGGACCGCGGCGGTGACAGCACCGTATCCGTTTTATTTAAGTAGGCTACACCACGAGAGGGAGGTTCCATGGTGTAATGGTTAGAGCTTTGGACTCTGAATCCAGCGATCCGAATACGAATCTCGATGAAACCTGCTGCTTTTAAGTGATATGCCAGTTTAAAAAAAAAAAATAAATAAACACCAACTCTTATGCACAGCGTCAAGCATAAGTACTGGATTACTTCTTTTGAGTGGATTTGACAACCTTTGCATTCATCTTCAAACTGTGCTGGTAGATACAAATTTATCTTTTGATATTTCGTGGAAACAAATTACAACTCAAACAAAGATCTATTCGTTCATGTATTGTCAGAAGACTTACTTTTCAGCAAGAAATAATTCAAGCCTCCCTTTGTTAAATGTGTCAGATCAATTGAATTGATGTGATCCATAATGACACAGGTTTGATCAACAATTTGCGGTTGTAATCTAAGTTTTCCAAAGGTCGAAGTTTGCATTTATCTCCATTGCTTGTTTCAGTAAGAAAACATGTCAATAAATATACAACTAAAACGTTATTTGGAGAATGTGAGCATCCATCAGCGAGTGCTCTACTTTTTTTTCAGAGCAACTTAATTTTTGTCCAGAGTTCATTTTCAACGATGTTTTTTTCCCCTGGACTGCTTCCAGCAAACGAACGAACGAACGAACGAAGGTGACCTAGCGGTATCCTGTAATAAAATGTAGACTGCAGTGCAGCCACCAGATATTAAGAGGGAAAGCAAAAATCAAAGAGAACTTGCAGGCCTCAGCTGTTTGGTAGGTGTGTTAAATGAGCGCTTTGTCAGCAACGTGGGGGTTGAACCCACAATCCTGAGATTAAGAGTTTCATGCTCTTCCAACTGAGCTAGCCGGGCTAGGGAGATGTTGCTTTAAATTACTTTTCAGTGTTTGACTAGAAGTCACCCATGTTATCTATTGTGCCGCTGAGCCTCCCTTGGACAGTTTGTGCCCCGCAAGCTACCCCACAATGTGTCTTAGCACCCCTGTAGCCATGCCTCCCAGCGCAAAGATTACACTTTGTATTTTATTGTATTACATTTATTAAGTTGCGCTATGCACTGGGGTAAGTTATAAGTTATTCGTTATAACACCTTGGTAACGCAGACAAGGAAGCCAGACAAAGTAATTATCAAAAAGAGGTTTATTAATTGTATTCTAAAACTATTAAAATATCAAATTTAAATATGCAAAAACACACTATTAAAATGGCTAAGCACATAAGCAGGGGTGGAAATAAGACTCCCATTTTATAGCAGTAGGAGCCATTTCGGGTTTTCTCACCTGCAGACTTGTTTTTTCCAGCTTCTTTAGTACAGTTTATACAAGGGCCTGCAGTTAGTAAAACCTGAAATGGACCAAACTGCTATGCATTAGGAGTCTTATTTCCATCCCTGCATATGCAATTAACAATAAAAGTAATAGCTAATTCAATAGCAGCAAAGTTAACAGTAACTATAGAAACAGTATTCAAAATGATAGTTGTATCAATAGCAGCAATGTTAGCAGTAGCAATAGAAGTAATACAGCTATATCAACAGCAGCAAGAACAACAAAATAATAATAGTTTAGCAAGAACTGTATTTATAGTACTATTTTGTCCAACCAATTTTATTTTCCCTTTTCTCATTACATTTAACCAACCTTGAACATAACACTTAAAGAAAGCAGATGGGGAAATATAATTATCCATTCATAGGATTTTCATGATGCTGATGCTGCCACATAGGAGAGTGGGTGTATAGCTCAGTGGTAGAGCATTTGACTGCCGATCAAGAGATTCCCCGGTTCAAATCATTTTCTCATTACATTTAACCAACCTTGAACATAACACTTAAAGAAAGCAGAGATGGGGAAATATAATTATCCATTCACAGGATTTTCTTCTGAAGCTGCTGCTCAGCCACATAATGTCAGGTTGCGAAATGAAACAGTAAAGATCAGTTTGATAGGAGAGTGGGGGTATAGCTCAGTGGTAGAGCATTTGACTGCAGATCAAGAGGTCCCCGGTTCAAATCCGAGTGCCCCCTTATATTTATAGAAATCGCCTTGGAAAACATCTTCAGTGTTACCATAAAAAAATGTCACATACAAATGTTGACTGTTGTAAGAATGTAAAGCAAGTTGTTTCTTACGTAATCTGTCAAAGCCATCTGGCAAGGCAAGCTGTGACTTTCAATTTAATATATTAAAAAACAAATTATTATTATTCTATTATTCACGTGCGGATTGTATTTCTCATATTATTATTTGATAAATGTGTATTGTGTGTATGTATTGAATTATTTTTATAAATGTGTGTTTTGTTGTAAAGCACTTTATTATTATTTTTCATCACAAGTGTGGTTTGGTGTATTTGCTTCACTGGACACACCCTAAACTACTTTCTCTGTTTCCTCTATGGAACTATACGAGCGAAACTACGACTGACTGAAGGACTGTCTGCCCAATGCACACCCCCCTGTTGCTTAGCAGCCGTGTCTCCCGTTCCACGGCTCTGCTTGCCAGTGGCTTGCTGCTTGATCAATTTATGCAATGTTTTTGACTATTTTCGTGTCCGGTTCCCCCACCCCAGTGACAAAACGTGAACCAAACGTAATGTTGGGATGTATTGCATTTGTACAGACAATTTAAAAAAAAAAACTGCTGATGTTTAACAGACAGATCAAGTTAAAGCAGTGGCGTTGGTGGTATAGTGGTGAGCAGAGCTGCCTTCCAAGCAGTTGACTCTCAAAAGCATGTGTTAGTTATTCACTTAATCCGTTAATATATTAGCAGCAATTGTAAAACCAGCATATGCTATAGCTAGGATAATAAGTAATAGTGGCAAGAGAATTATAGCACATTAATAAAAAGTATACATAGCATAAACTAAAAAAACACTTTAATATTACAATATATATATATGGGGTGCAAATAAAAATGTCAATTAATATGCATAATAAATGTTAACAAGCAGCTCTCACAACCCATCATACTATTATTTGTTTATTTAGCAGACGCCTTTATCCAAGGTGACTTACAGAGACTAGGGTGTGTGAACTATGCATCAGCTGCAGAGTCACTTACAATTACGTCTCACCGGAAAGACGGAGCACAAGGATATTTAGTGATTTGCTGAGCGTCACACAATGAGTCAGTGTTGTGAGGTGGGATTTGAACTACGGGCCTCTTGGTTATAATTCCTTTTTTTGTTACCACTGAACCACACAGCCTCCTGTTACAAAAGGTAAGTAGCAATACACCTTAGCAGCGTTGTAAACAATAGCAGTATTCAAAGAGTATCAATAACTCGTTAGCAACATGTTAAAATAATAGCAGCACTCAAGGTGTGTATTGTTAGCTCATTAGCATACTGTGTTACCATATTTTGTTACCAAAAAACAGCCCAAAAAAATGCAATAGCAGCAATCAAGGTAAGTATCACTACTTCGTAATAAGGAAGAGAGTGGGAGAGGGGAGGGATAAGCCATGCACACCACATAGACACAATGTAATGTTAATGCAAGTCATATTTTGTTACCAAAAAAGTGCTTTATGGGTCGTCAGCGGGAACATTCGACACTTTGGAGCAGCAGGAGCGCCCTGCCATGCATTCCGCAGCACATGGCCATCGGTTCCATGGTGTAATGGTTAGCACTCTGGACTCTGAATCCAGTGATCCGAGTTCAAATCTCGGTGGGACCTAACTGGGGGTTACATTTCTTATAAAAAAAGAAAATCCAGTGAAGGTGACTTATGTCATTTTGAAACTGAAGCGTGCGATCGGACACGTGAAATCAATGAGATGTCTAATGTTTTAGGTGGGAAATGTGTATTTTCTTTGATTTGCAACAATGCATGATAGTTTTTTGGAGCTGTTTGGTAGGAAACACATTACTATCCTGAAACTCTCTGTTCTAGCTTTAACACAACGACGGGCGCCGTGGCTTAGCTGGGTAAAGTGCCTACAGTGCTACCTAGTACGGCAAATTGACTAGTCTTTTGCGTTCTGTACGCTTTGCTTTCTCTACTCTGGCTGCAAAGGCCTACGCTGTTGACACAAGAAGTCCATTTTAATCCGCCTTGCTCATATATACACTTTCTTGTTGATTTATATCTAAATTCAATTTGAATATATTCAGGATATCATAGATACACATTTCAAAAACAATGACCTTTTTTGCAGAGCAACTTAATTTTTATCCTGAGTTAATTTTCAACGAAGATATATTTTTTTTCTGGACTGCTTCCAGCGACCCCACTTGAACCGTAAGTTTGTTTTTACAAAAGCGGAAAATACACAGAAGAGCCCGGATAGCTCAGTCGGTAGAGCATCAGACTTTTAATCTGAGGGTCCAGGGTTCAAGTCCCTGTTCGGGCGGTGTTAGTTTTAAAACTATGTATACATATGAAATGAAACACATATATTCATTCATTCCACGTGATTTCCACAACGCAATGGTTTATCATATTTTGCCTAGAATAATAGTAAATATAATATTTTAAAAAATATTATAAAGATAAAGTAGTATACAGTTTGAACACATTAGAAGCTGTTCAAGGATGTACATTTTAATGACTAGTCAACCAGCTAAAAAACATTATTTGATTTTCCTGTCTTTATTTTGAACAAAGACAATAACGTTTGCAGACAGCATGTTAGTGTTCTGGTCAGCGAGAAGCACTGAATAACTGTTTGCACTGTTGCGTGTTTGTTTTCAGCTCATTGAAAGATGACATTCTACTATGACATTTATCCATTTTACCCTCAACAAAGGACGCCCTTCATCTTCAACCTCAGCCAACTCATAGTCATTCTGGTGTTTTTAGTCCTTGCTTGAAGTTTCCTTGTTGTACTAACAGTCATTTCTAATAAGAAAATACTGTTTCAAGCTAAACCGACACATGCACCAAAATGTGAGTGTAACAGAGATTATTTTGCTCCAGTTTCGGACTGCAAATGCATGTAATGAACTTCTCTTCCACTAGGCGTCGCTTAAAACACAAGAATCCACTGTTATTTAATATTAATAACTCGCTTTCCAAACACTACACACTTGAACTAGAGAATATATCCTATCTTTATGAAACTTTCTTTTGTTATACATATCACATACCACGATGCTATCAAATATAAAACGCTTTATTATCTTTTGTTTATCATTTATAAAATGTCCTGAACCACTCAGACTGTGTTTTCTTCCTCCACCCTCAAGAGAGAGCGGAACGGTCATCAATGGTCAAGAACAGCTACAGTAAAGAAGCATTCAAATCCCGCTTGGCGCTCAGAAGAAAACTGTAACTCCTCATCATGGTTAGCGAGACCACACACTTTAGAAACGCATTACGCTAGAAACAATTTTTTTTTAATTTATTTTATTTAACCACTTTCCGTCATTACAATTTTACCATACAAAAAAAACTCAATTTTATAACACATAACAATACTCATCTACCCATGCATACACAGAAATAAAACTCAGCCATCCAACACATCCATCAGACCTTTCCATTTTCCCCTACATTTTCCCTCCCCCCATATATACTTTTCCATTCTCATTACTTCTTTCACCTTCCATTCGAAACACAAATAGGCCTCTAATACAGTGGTTTTATCTTTTTCTTTTTTCAGTGCTATGTTTCTTTTTTCCCATAAAGCCATCTTCCCCAAACTTATAAGAGTCCAAACAGGTATGTAATGTTCCTTAGGGAGTTTGAACACCCCCTCCCCAAACATAACACAATCCCCATCTAAAACCCAATTCCCCTCAAATATTTTCAGCAAGCCTGCACATTTCGTCCAGAATTGCTTTGCAAAATAGCACTCCCAGAATACATGTTTAATAGTTTCATAATCATTACATTTACCTCTTGGACACTTTGCCGTGGATGCACATCCGTGTCTATGTAATATCTCCCTTACAGGAAGCCTATTTAATGCTCCCAACCAAACCAAATCCTTCACTTCATTTTCCAAATACTTTTCTTGCATTTTCCCCCATTCAATTGATCTTAAATTCACATCCAACTTAACCTCCCACTCATCCCTTATCAGCCCATACATCTTTTTGTGATCTAATAAAATTTCCCTATTTACCAAATTTTTATGCACTTTCAAAAAGGACACTGTATGATCATAAAACCTCGGCCTGGTTTCTGAATGGGGCACCCTATTATCCCAATAAACAAACTCTCTCAATGAAATCCCTAACCATAATCTCAAAAAATAATATGATTTGTGACACACTTTCATCAATAAATTCTTACACATTTGATTTACAAATAAACAATCCAATTTTAAAGGAAAACAAGGCACGTCCCTTCCCCCCTCCTCCATTTTCCCGTACATGACTTCCCTCTTCACACTCTCATATCTCCCTCCCCAAATAAAAGAAAACACCTCCCTGGTTAACTTTTGTTTGCATCTTACCGGAACTGGAAACACATTGGCAAGATACACCAACGTAGGTAGGATCTGTGCTTTCAACACCAAAACCTTCCCTGATATGGTCAGTTTCCTGCTTCTCCATATATTCATTCTTTTCTTTACCTTTTCAATTTTTTCCTCCCAATTTTTCCTTACCCCATCCTTCCTATAGAACCGTACCCCCAAGATCTTTAGCCCGTCCTGACACTCCTCAACTCCACCTTTACCCTCAGTTCTCTTATCCCACTTCCCACAATACATAACAGATGACTTTTGTAGGTTCACCTTTGAACCTGTCGCTTGGCCATATAAATCTATGACCTGGAATGCTCTATCCATGTCCCTGTCTGAAGTTAAAAACAATGTTGTATCATCCGCATATTGAGCAATTTTTAACCTTGTCCCCTTGCTCCCCGGAATGTGCACCCCCTCAAAACCTCTGTCATTCCTTATAAACTCTGCAAACGATTCAATAAAAATAACATACAACAGCGGCGACATAGGACATCCCTGCCTCACTCCTCCTTCCTGTTCTATTTTTCCACTTAAAAACCCGTTAATTTTCACCCTACTGAAAGCCTCCTTATACATAGTTTTTATCCACCCCATAAAGGTTTGGCCAAAATTCATTCTTTCCATTACCTCAAACAAAAAATCATGGCTAACCCTATCAAAGGCTTTCTCCTGATCAATATTCATCAAGCATAATTGTACGTCCCTTCCATTTACCCATTCAATTACATCCCTAATTAATTGTAAATTCAAACCACTGTGTCTGCCCACCACTCCACATGTTTGATCCTCATTTATCAATCTAGGCATTACCTTTTTTAATCTGTTTGCCATTACTTTACCTAGAATTTTATTTTCCACACATAACAAAGTAACCGGCCTCCAATTTTTAATAAATCTTTATCCCCTTTTTTAAAAATTAAACTTATTACCCCCATCCTCGATGACTCGGCCATCACCCCATCCTTAAGCATCTCACTATACACTTTAATCAAATCTCCCCCCAAAATTTCCCAAAAGCACAAATAAAATTCTTTTGGAAGCCCATCACATCCCGGTGTCTTCCCATTCTTTAATGATTTTAAAGCTGCCTCCACCTCTTCCTTGTTTATCCCCCTGTCCAAATCTTCTTTTTCCTCCTGACTTAACTTTTTTGTAATGTTACTTAAAAAAACATCACCCTTCTCCTTATCAATTCCTCTTTTTCCAAACAATTCCTGATAAAACCTTTGCGCATACTTCAACATCTCACCGTTCTGTTTAATTGACCCATTTTCACTGGTCAGTTCACTAATGAAAATTTTCCTCTGTTTCTCCCTCACTGTTTGAAAAAAAAACCTAGAGCACTTCTCATCCTTTTCATTTTCCTCTACTCTTGCCAGAAAAGTACATTCCTTAACCTTTTTTTCTAATCTTACACCTAATCTCCTTTTCACCTGTTCATATACTTTTACATTCACCTCCCTCCCCTCATTAAGTTCAGAATTCATTTTTTCCAGTTTATTTTGCAACTGCTTCATCTCGTATCTCTCCTGTTCCCTCAACTGCTTGCAAAATTGTTGACAGAATTTAGCTATTCTCTTTTTTCTTCCTCCCACCATTTTACCAATTTATCAAAACTATCTTGCATCCTCCTCCAATTACCATATAAGGCTCTAAACTCTCTCTTAAAATCCTCATTCTCCAAAACCGAAGTGTTCATTTTCCAATACCCCGGGCCAATGTCTGGGCTTTCCACTTCAATAGAACTGAAGATAATATCATGATCAGAACACCACGTGGGGATAATCTTGCAATCACTAATTACACACTCTTTATTTACAAAAATATAGTCTAATCTCCTACTCACACCTCTTGAATTTCTCCAAGTACACCCCTTGCTCTGTCTATTAAACATTCTATAACTGTCCACCAAGGCATAGTCTCCCACCACCTTTTTCAGATACTTAGCTGAAAAATCTTTTTCCTTTACACTTACAACAATCAAATCATCCAGGGAGGTGTTAAAATCCCCCCCCAAAATAACTTTCCTATTCGTGCACAGCAACTCAGGTAATTTTTTAGGTAAGATTTCCAACCTAGCACTCCTACTGGTTGGTGCATACATATTAATCACCCTAAATGCTTCCCAATGTAATTTTATATCTACATACATTAATCTACCTCTATTATTATTTGTGACTCTTCCAGGAACCAATCAAATCCCCTAAAAACCATCCCCACCCCATCTGCATGCACATTACCAATGCTCCATAGCGAGGGTCCTGCTTTCCATTCTTTTGAAAACCTGTTACAGTCCTCTAAGTTCTTCAAATGACACTCCTGTTAAACACAAATCTCAAAATCCAGATTCATTAAAGACAAAAACAAAGATGCTCTTTTACTAAAGTCCTTCATTCCTCTGGTGTTCATCGATATTACTTTAAGGTGCATCATGTTCACAAAGATAATATTTGTGTATTTGCTTTTACCCTATTATTCATGTTCCTTTTTCTTCTTCCTCTCCGTCTTTTTTTTCCCATCTTTCTTTTCCTCTGTAAACCCAATTAATCCTTTGAACCCCTCCACTCCACTTTTTTCCAGATAACCTTCCGCCTCAGAACTTTCTACCTCCGAACCTTCCATCTCCAAACCCACCGACTCCTCGATCACCTGGGATCCACCAATGACCGACACCACTGAACCATCCGAATCCCCAGAGGTCACATCCGATATTTCCGATAAAAACTTTCAAACCTATTATACGTTGGCACTATCTCCTCTTCAATGTCTATCAATTTCCTTTTTCCTGGTACTTTATCCCATTTACTATGTTCATCTTCTTCCAACTCTTCCACTCTCTCCCCAGGAACTTTTATTTATGTTGGTATCCAGAATCACCGTACCTTCTGATCCTCCACTATTCTCTTCTTCCATACCCTCAGGCTCCTCGCCCTCCTCATCGTTTCCATAGGGAGTTAACACCCTAGCCAGCTCAGAATCTGTAAATGAGACTCTTTCCTTGACTTCTCCCTGTTCTTCCGCCTCTCCTTTATCTCTCTCCAATACGACTGCTTTAGTGGGGCAACCATCTTACTTGTCTCCTTACTATTACTGACAAGGGCCTTCTGGGTCTTTACCTCCTCCACAGCCTCATCTTTTGCCCTTAAACTTCCACGCTCCTCTTGTCCTCTAGCAACACTTGCGTATGATCTGTTTGGGCATGCTCTGAATAGATGATTCGTCGACCCACATTCATTACACGCTCTCGGCTTTGGGCAAGCTTGTGCAAAATGCCCTAGTTCTTTACAGTTCAGACATTTCCTCTTCTCACATCTAAACTCCAAATGCCCCACCTCATCACATACCCTGCAAATCTGAGGTTGTCTTGAGTAAACCATATATCCCTTCACTCTCCCAATTCTGAAGGTAGCAGGTGGATGGAAAAATCCTTCAAAACCATTTTCATCCTCCTTCAGCAAAACCTCGTACTGCCTCTGACCGTTCCACACACCAAACCTGTCTCTTCTATACATGGGTCCAGATGCTATTTCCACCAATAATCCACCAAAAATAGGTCTACTGCAACATCTGGTACGTTCATATCAAACATGTTCAAGGTTATCAGTCTGTAATTATCTCTCTCCATTGATCTTACCTTGAACTTGTTAACTGGGTGGACTTCTTCATTCTCCATATACTTCACCATGAGCTTCTTGAAATAGGTCTGACACTTCATTGTCACGTCCAAATATTTTTCTCTGCCGTTCCTCTGTATACCCAGGATCTCTTCCAAGTTTACTTCCAGCTGACCAATGATAATTTTTTTAATGAATTCCTCCGTCATCGGCATCTCCTCCTCTTCCACTATTCTTCGCCAACAAAATCTCACCGTATTCTTTACACCAACTCTTCTCTCAAAATTTTCTTTTGCCATCTCCCAGTCGATTTTCTCTATCACTAGAGAAATGATCCCTGAAAGTATAGTCTTAATAAATATGTGGGTAAAACAACTTCCCTACTCCCGGCATGTATCACTGCAGTGACGGTGTCTGATTCAGTTTCCTTTCTAGTATATCACTTGTTCATAGTAATATTAATAATTGCCAATGCATTTCAAACACAAAATTCACATAATGAAATAACCACTCAATTAAAGTATAATGTAAAAAAAGAGAAGTTAAGTAATACCCAGGGTGTACCTCTCTATGAATAATTTAAAAAACAACCAATCACCAATCTATCTAGCCGGGAAAGTTTCAGTCCCCGCCCACCTGCTTAATATTCAGGTGGAGGAAGGCTCTGGTGATTTCAAGGGTTTTGCTGCAAATCTGTTTCTTACCCGTTAAGTGCCATTGTCCTAATCTGAGGCTACTTTGTCATTTTTGGCGCATTTTTTAACTGTTATCTTATTTAAATGTTCTTTTAACTCTATTGTTATAATAACTTACTCTAATTTTGTTAATCGTGTTGTTACCCCCACTTACAAGGAAAGTGTCAAACTTTGTATTCGTCCTCATAACATGTTAGAAAATGTAAACAGCAGTTGGAGAATGCCGAAGTCGATCATCCTAGCATGTTAAACGAGGGCATTTCTCCTGTAAGCTACTTCCAGTAATAGATCGTTTATACTGTTCTTAATGGTCCGCATCCCAGCCTGAGATCACGATCCATTGGCCGACGGAGATGTTTTTCAAAGTAAAACGTATCAGATTACATAAACACACCTTGTGTTTGGTAATTCAGTCCTAAGGCAGCTATAGCAGAGTGGCGCAGCGGAAGCGTGCTGGGCCCATAACCCAGAGGTCGATGGATCGAAACCATCCTCTGCTAGCTTGTTTTTCTTCTGTTTGCAAAGTAGTTTTTCTAAAATATTAACTGAAGGCAATTAATTAATATTACATTTCGCAATCAAGGATGATATAATGCGCAAGGATACTTGTCTTTCATAAGAGCTGAAATAAATTACAGCGCTTTGAGATTATATATGTTACTAGCGGATTGTTTAGAAATGTACTTAATTATATTAAAACTGCTTTAAATAATATGTTATCTCGAAAAAGTAGACTTGTCAAGCCGAAATAGCTCAGTTGGGAGAGCGTTAGACTGAAGATCTAAAGGTCCCTGGTTCGATCCCGGGTTTCGGTAAACAGCAACGATATTTTGGTTTTGTATTATTTTGAACTAAAGAAACAGAACACATTTTTTTCTTCAGTGTAATTGGAGGAAATAATAATGTACTACTGCGCCATTTTCTAATGTGATTAAGAAATGCAGAAAACACCGTCCCTGGGTGGGGCTTGAACCACCAACCTTTCGGTTAACAGCCGAACGCGTTAACCAATTGCGCCACAGAGACCAATCTGCTCAGCCGTTACTGAGACCACATCTAAGAAGAAAGCAACACTGGGCAGGCAAGTCTAATCACAATTACATGTATGCAAACCAATGCAAGCAAACCAAGCCATTTATATTTATTCCCAAATAACAAAAACTCTTCCATTGCTAAAAAAATATAACAAATCTCCCTTTGTGCTTCTCGTAAGGCATACAATGGAGGGCACACTGCAGTTTCTCAACCTGGGGAATATTACAAATTAGGAGACTGTGCTTTAAAATACACATGTAGGGTGAGCGTCTCTGTTACAAAGAATTGTCACACTGAATGTATCTTCATAATGCGTTGGGACTTAATACGCAGATACGTTAAAAACTATTTGGAGAATGCGGGTATCGATGCCGCTACTTCTCGCATGCTAAGCGAGCGCTCTACCATTTGAGCTAATTCCCCTTGAATTATTCTCGCGATTCTCATAGGCTACATCGCAGCTTGATATGAGCAATTCAGATTGTCCTTTAGTTTTATTTTTTTTATTGGCAATGTAGTCTGCCATTTGCAAATTCAAAAAATAAATAAATTAACTAAATAGCAAATATTTCGACGAGAGGTATGTTTTCAATTTCTTCAGAAAGTAGTCTCAGCTCGTTGATTCAGTCAAGGTATGCTTCAAAGACTTGGCTGTCTCAATTTAGTTTGTATTGCTAATGTAACACCTCGTTGTTGCCCAGTTATTGTATCATATGAAGTAGAGCTTGCCAGTTGGGGGCGACGGTCTGCCAATAAAAGTTAAGACTATATTTGCAAGGATCATTTCTAGAGTGAAACATGTTTTGAAGGGATTGGTCTCGGTATCCACCAGGAGGAGTGGGAGTGTTTTCCTCTCAGCACCGAGCTGACAATGAGTGTTGTTTTCGGGCACCTGCTCGCTGCTAGTGATGACCATTCCAATCTTCAGTCGGGGGTTGTTGAAGGAAGGGGACACATTTTGAGTGCGTATCTCATACTGGTAGAAACGCAGAAAAAAGAAACCATCAAGCCTTCAATTGTTCAGTTGTTTAAATCAATAAGCCAATTTCAAATTGATCATTGCTAATGTTAAAATAATTTAAGAACACTTCAAATAGGCATTGACTAATATAACAATATAGTAATGTGATCTGCACTACGCAGGACTCGATGAGCTTAAATAAATAAATTACATTTGAAAATAACTTGTGCTTACCCCACTTACAAGGAAAGTGTCAAACTTTGTATTCGTCCTCATAACGTGTTAGAAAATGTAAACAGCAGTTGGAGAATGCCGAAGTCGATCATCCTGGCATGATAAACGAGGGCATTTCTCATGTAAGCTACTTCCAGTAATGGATCGTTTATACTGTTCTCAATGGTCCGCATCCCAGCCTGAGACCACGATCCAGTGGCCAACGGAGATGTTTTTCAAAGTAATATGTTATTTGGAATATTAAAACAATCAAGTTAAATAACATGTTTGGACACAAATTATTTTTCAGTGACTTTAACAAGTAGTCTGTTTACAACAAAAATGCAATCTGTGTTAGGAACACTATTTTAGTCTGATTTAAAATGGAAATTAAAATGGTATTGAGTCCTGACAAGAGTTTGGTATCAGCTGTTGATTTCCTTGAAACAATCTTTTATAGTAAAATGAACACATTTATTCCTTTTAAAAATAAGTAAAAGAGAACTGTCAAGAGTGGGATTTGAACCCACGTCTCTATTCAGAGACCAGAACACACAATTCTTTGGAAAAACAGAGTCCTTGAGTTTAGTGCCTTAGACCACTCGGCTATCCTGACAAGCTGTGTTTGTTATTGTAGAAAACCACATTATTTATTTCAGCACAGACTAGGGTTGTCTATTGTATCAAGGCCCGATTGGGTTTATTACGCACATACCAACTGTTGCTCCATGAATGATGTTATGACAATTGTAAAAAAAGAAAGAGATTGAAGCCAACCCAAAAAAGTAAGATTATTTATTTCAATATCATTATAGCTATAAACGATGCACGCATTTTGCAATAGCAAGTGCTATATGACAATGACCAATAAGTAATTTTGTTGCAATACTGTATACAATGTGAACAGAATCAGACATTGCTCTGTTGCCTCGAAGAAACATTTACAATTTGTATTTAAAATGACGCCCAACGTGGGGCTCGAACCCACGACCCTGAGATTAAGAGTCTCATGCTCTACCGACTGAGCTAGCCGGGCTGACTGGTGAAATGTTCTTTCACTCTAATGAACTGAGCTATTAATTTGTCGTCTTTGAGAAAATGCTGTGAACGACAGAACCAAAGATTCCAAATATAATCCACTGGACTAAACCAGAAACAGCTTTGAGACAAAGTCGTATGACACGAACCCTAAGAATGTTATTCCAGATTCATTGTCGCTTAGAAACAACTGCAGCCTCCCTGCCTCAATACAAATAAAACCAATACAAAAATCAAATTACATGTATTTAAAAATGAATGGTCTCATCCATCTGGAACGATTGGTTCTGCATTTATACAGTATCAACCTTAATCTGAGTAGAGAGGCACCCAACCTGTGGAGGATTTTAAATGTGAGGGGATGTGAATAGAGTCAAATACATTTGCATTATGTAAAAAAAAATATATATATATATATATATATATATATATATATATATATATATATATATATACAGTACTGTGCAAAAGTTTTAGGCAGGTGTGAAAAAATGCTGTAAAGTAAGAATGCTTTCAAAAATAGACATGTTAATAGATTATATTTATCAATTAACTAAATGCAAAGTGAGTGAACAGAAGAAAAATCTAAATCAAATCCATATTTGGTATGACCACCCTTTGCCTTCAAAACAGCATCAAGCATCAATTCTTCTAGGTACACTTGCATACAGTTTTGAAGGAACTCGGCAGGTAGGTTGGCCCAAACATCTTGGAGAACTAACCACAGTTCTTCTGTGGATTTAGGCAGCCTCAGTTGATTCTCTCTCTTCATGTAATCCCAGACAGACTCGATGATGTTGAGATCAGGGCTCTGTGGGGGCCATACCATCACTTCCAGGACTCCTTGTTCTTCTTTACGCTGAAGATAGTTCTTAATGACTTTCGCTGTATGTTTGGGGTCGTTGTCATGCTGCAGAATAAATTTGGGGCCAATCAGATGCCTCCCTGATGGTATTGCATGATGGATAAGTATCTGCCTGTACTTCTCAGCATTGAGGAGACCATTAATTCTGACCAAATCCCCAACTCTATTTGCAGAAATGCAGCCCCAAACTTGCAAGGAACCTCCACCATGCTTCACTGTTGCCTGCAGACACTCATTTGTGTACCGCTCTCAGCCCTTCGGCGAACAAACTGCCTTCTGCTACAGCCAGATATTTCAAATTTTGACTCATCAGTCCAGAGCACCTGCTGCCATTTTTCTGCATCCCAGTTCCTGTGTTTTCGTGCATAGTTGAGTCGCTTGGCCTTGTTTCCACGTCGGAGGTATGGCTTTTTGGCCGCAAGTCTTCCATGAAGGCCACTTCTGACCAGACTTCTCCGGACAGTAGATGGGTGTACCAGGGTCCCACTGTTTACTGCCAGTTCTGAGCTGATGGCACTGCTGGACATCTTCCGATTGCGAAGGGAAGTAAGCATGATGTGTCTTTCATCTGCTGCAGTAAGTTTCATTGGCCGACCACTGCGTCTACAGTCCTCAACGTTGCCCGTTTCTTTGTGCTTCTTCAAAAGAGCTTGGACAGCACATCTGGAAACCCCTGTCTGCCTTGAAATTTCTGCCTGGGAGAGACCTTGCTGATGCAGTATAACTACCTTGTGTCTTGTTGCTGTGCTCAGTCTTGCCATGGTGTATGACTTTTGACAGTAAACTGTCTTCAGCAACCTCACCTTGTTAGCTGAGTTTGGCTGTTCTTCACCCAGTTTTATTCCTCCTACACAGCTGTTTCTGTTTCAGTTAATGATTGTGTTTCAACCTACATATTGAATTGATGATCATTAGCACCTGTTTGGTATAATTGTTTAACCATACACCTGACTATATGCCTACAAAATCCCTGACTTTGTGCAAGTGTACCTAGAAGAATTGATGCTGTTTTGAAGGCAAGGGTGGTCACACCAAATATGGATTTGATTTAGATTTTTCTTCTGTTCACTCACTTTGCATTTAGTTAATTGATAAATATAATCTATTAACATGTCTATTTTTGAAAGCATTCTTACTTTACAGCATTTTTTCACACCTGCCTAAAACTTTTGCACAGTACTGTATATATATATATATATATATATATATATATATATATATATATATATATATATATATATATATATATATATATATCAAGTAAGTGTAGCTTTATTTTAAAAAAACTTTTAAACATTTTTTATTTTATTTTATAACTGTAGCTTTATTATCATAATGAAAACACATTACACACGACAACAGTTCTGTAACAAAATGACAATAACAAAGACGTTCCCATACCGAGTCGAACCCGGCTGCCTGGGTGAAAACCAAGAATCCTAACCTCTAGATGCAAAAAAATAAATAAATTGTGTATTTGTAATTAAGAAATGCAGCTACCTTATAATTATTTGTGAAAGATTATAAAAAGCAAACACTGCTACCAACTCCTGTGTGGAATTTCAGAGAAAATTGTGCTAATAATTTAGAAGCTTTATTCCTACATTTTTAATGGTAATACTGACAATCCTTTAACAAGTTCACTGTACCTGTGTATTTGCATGCTCCAGTATAAGAGGGTACGATTTTTCTGGAGTTCTTGGGTGCTCAGTTCAGCACCAGTCATCAGAGCTGAAAAACAACAGCAATAGGTACCTGGTATGGTAACTGGACCACATATCATTTATATCAACTGACTGTTTTCCTCCAAATATAATAATGGCAGTATTTGATATGTGTATACTAAAACATTCATTATATAGCACCCAAGTTCAAATCACACCATAAGTTATAAAAATGCATTGTAATAAATAATGAAATTAGCACTGAAAGGGAGACCTATAAAGTAGTTATAATGTGAAGATCATTATTTTTATAAGCATTGATTCAAATTAGAACTTACATGGTTGAACCTTCTGGGGCGATACCAGCTTATGGATTACTTTGTATCAGTCAGGTTGAGCTGCCATCAGCCTTTCATCTAAACAAGGGTTCCATATGAACCTGAAAAAGAGCATTTGTGACAGAATAGCAAGGTTGCAGTTAAACAAAAGACTTCAATTAAACAAATAACCTAAACACAAAATAGTCACACTGGCCAAATAAAAGGTTTCAACACAAAACAACAAGAAATCAAAAAGGGGTTCACTGGGTGAAAACAAATAAACACAACTATACATGACAAAAGAGACTTATTGATGAAAAAAGAGAGATTTTTTTTTTAAAAAAGCATGGAGTACCCATGTTCACATTTTTTTAAGTTTTGCTTTCAAAACAAGATCATTTTCCAATGAAAACTAAATTAAACTTAAAAACATAAAGTTAAATACAGTACTATAACGTTCATGGATACATCATTAAAAGTAAATGATAGAAAAACACAATGTATCTTATACTATCAATGTGCAATGCACTATTATGGTACTATAATGCAGTACCACCATGATAATACGATTGTACTTTTTATTTCTAAGAAGTATCATGGTATCTACAGTATAATGCAACACTATACCACGGTACTATATGGTACTATTTATTTTACCATGGGATGATTTCTGTTGTCCCGGATACAAGTATTACAGTACCATTATAACGGACAAATATATTAAATATAATTGCGCTCTGGATAAAACAGTCCCTCAAACAAGTTTCTAGCTGTCGTAAATATTACATTTTTTTAACACTCAGAACTGACACCTATTGTAAAAATGTCAATCGTGTATTTTTATTGATAATATTACAAAACATAGAGTTTACTATCCGCGCATTTCTACAGCTGACATTTGTAATACGAACATATATTATTATTGGCCTTTTTTAATTTTTGGTGACTATACGTACAGTACTAGTGACATTTAAAATAATACTGTAATAAAATCCTTCCCTTCAGATGATTGTATTTCGAAATAAACCAAAAGACTTCAAGATTCAATCATCTCCCGACGATGAGAACGCTCAGGATTCTTGGTAGTTCTACGAGATCTGATTGGATAATTCCGTCACTTCATTCTTGGTAGCTTTGCGAAATCTGATTGGCTCTTTCCTGGTGAATTCTTGGTAGCGACTCGGGCTATGATTGGTCAAAACTACCAAGATATTACCAAGATTGAACATCGGCTTTTGGCTGGGTGGGAGGGAGAGCTAGCCGGGCTGGGGACCGCACAGCGGAATAACTTATTTTGCTTTAATAAAGTCGGTCCACAATGCCTGGCATTAAAAGTGATTCACGAAAAGCAGTTGCGGGATTTAATCGGAAATGACTCGAGCAACAAAACAAGTTCCCTGACCGGGAATCAAACCCAGGCAGTGGCGGTAAAAGCGCTGAATCCTAACCACTAGAGCACCAGGGAAGCAGGTTACTGATGTGAGCAGCTGGGGTGGAATGAATTATTACCTGAGCAAAGAAGGAGCAGCAATCCTGCTGAACATCCTCACTACATGAGCAGCGTGCTGCTGGGCTGTGGAATTACTCTCTCCCTCTTGTGGTCACAGTGTGTAGTGCAGTCTGTGCTGCTGGGCTGAGGAATTACTCTCTCCCTCTTGTGGTCACAGAGTGTAGTGCAGTCTGTGCTGCTGGGCTGTGGAATTACTCTCTCCCTCTTGTGGTCACAGAGTGTAGTGCAGTCTGTGCTGCTGGGCTGAGGAATTACTCTCTCCCTCTTGTGGTCACAGAGTGTAGTGCAGTCTGTGCTCTGGGCTGTGGAATTACTCTCTCCCTCTTGTGGTCACAGAGTGTAGTGCAGTCTGTGCTGCTGGGCTGTGGAATTACTCTCTCCCTCTTGTGGTCACAGAGTGTAGTGCAGTCTGTGCTGCTGGGCTGTGGAATTGCAACAGAAATCCCTTCCCATGCTGGTGGAATGACATGCTGTAACCTCTATGCTGACACACACTGATGTGAGTCTGCAGGACTAACTGGGGTGTGGGACAGACAGCTTACAGCAACTCTCAGAGAGGAGAGCAAGGGGAGAATCATTGTGTTTAAAATCCTGGCCTGCTAAAGGGACATTTTAACATTCTTTACTATTCACTGGCAGGGGTGGAAGTTGCAGATGTTGAGTTTCCCAGCATGCATCACTGTGAGCAGCTTCTTCCTCCAGACACAGGCCACACTGTAGTGTTTAGATAACTGGGTGTGATGAGCCTTGTGTTAACAATGGGAGAACTGGGCTGACTGGGGAGGTAACTGCTGCCTATTTCAATTGTCTTATTACTGTGTTATTACATTATGTACAGCAGTGGTGCTCTGGCTCCCTCTTGTGGTCAGTGTGAATGATGGCAGTGTGTGCAGCTTGGCAGAGCACTGATGCCTGTTTCCAGGCTATACAAACACAGAGAGGGATTCAATCAAACACTAAGTTCACAGTTTAATAGAAGAGTGGATTAGTTGTATTTGTATATGTGTTCTAAGCGCTGCACTTGTGTTTCAATAAGTGTCACAGACAGTTCTATGAGATCTGAGCTGTGAACACAGGTGGGACTTGATAGGGTTGGGTGACTCACAGTACGGTTAGATTATCCTTCCTGTAGTTTTATGTTTAGACTCTCAGTGCTTTCCTGCTCTCTAGGAGGGACATTAGAAATCTGCCTGTTCAGAATGAACTGGCCCATAAGTGTTGAGACATCACTGTAAGCAGCTCCTTCCTCCAGACACAGACCACACTGTAGTGTTTAGATGACTGGGTGTGAGGAGCCTTGTGTTAACAATGGGATAACTGGGCTGACTGGGGAGGTAACTGCTGCCTATTTCAATTGTCTTATTATTGTGTTATTACATTATGGAGAGCAGTGGTGCTCAGGCTCCCTCTTGTGGACAGTATTAATATCTGCATTGTGTCTCTCTGAGGTCATATTAATGGAAGCTATAGTGCTGCTGACAGTAGTAATCTCCTTCATCTTCAGCCTGGACTCCTTATTCTATACATTCATGTTCTCTAAATGGTTAGAACAGTTAATGGTTTATTTAAAATCAAACTGCTGACATAGTAAAGTATACCTTTAGGAATAAAATGAGTATTAGATTGTTTTGAAAGGAATATTTGAAATTAAGATTGTCATATAGAGTGTGTTATTCACAGCAGTGTGAAATGGAGCGGTACTGTCTCTTATAAGGAGTGTGTTATTCACAGCAGTGTGAAATGGAGCGGTGCTGTCTCTTATAAGGAGTGTGTTATTCACAGCAGTGTGAAATGGAGCGGTGCTGTCTCTTATAAGGAGTGTGTTATTCACAGCAGTGTGAAATGGAGCGGTGCTGTCTCTTATAAGGAGTGTGTTATTCACAGCAGTGTGAAATGGAGCGGTGCTGTCTCTTATAAGGAGTGTGTTATTCACAGCAGTGTGAAATGGAGCGGTGCTGTCTCTTATAAGGAGTGTGTTATTCACAGCAGTGTGAAATGGAGCGGTGCTGTCTCTTATAAGGAGTGTGTTATTCACAGCAGTGTGAAATGGAGCGGTGCTGTCTCTTATAAGGAGTGTGTTATTCACAGCAGTGTGAAATGGAGCGGTGCTGTCTCTTATAAGGAGTGTGTTATTCACAGCAGTGTGAAATGGAGCGGTACTGTCTCTTATAAGGAGTGTGTTATTCACAGCAGTGTGAAATGGAGCGGTGCTGTCTCTTATAAGGAGTGTGTTATTCACAGCAGTGTGAAATGGAGCGGTACTGTCTCTTATAAGGAGTGTGTTATTCACAGCAGTGTGAAATGGAGCGGTGCTGTCTCTTATAAGGAGTGTGTTATTCACAGCAGTGTGAAATGGAGCGGTGCTGTCTCTTATAAGGAGTGTGTTATTCACAGCAGTGTGAAATGGAGCGGTGCTGTCTCTTATAAGGAGTGTGTTATTCACAGCAGTGTGAAATGGAGCGGTGCTGTCTCTTATAAGGAGTGTGTTATTCACAGCAGTGTGAAATGGAGCGGTGCTGTCTCTTATAAGGAGTGTGTTATTCACAGCAGTGTGAAATGGAGCGGTGCTGTCTCTTATAAGGAGTGTGTTATTCACAGCAGTGTGAAATGGAGCGGTGCTGTCTCTTATAAGGAGTGTGTTATTCACAGCAGTGTGAAATGGAGCGGTGCTGTCTCTTATAAGGAGTGTGTTATTCACAGCAGTGTGAAATGGAGCGGTGCTGTCTCTTATAAGGAGTGTGTTATTCACAGCAGTGTGAAATGGAGCGGTACTGTCTCTTATAAGGAGTGTGTTATTCACAGCAGTGTGAAATGGAGCGGTGCTGTCTCTTATAAGGAGTGTGTTATTCACAGCAGTGTGAAATGGAGCGGTGCTGTCTCTTATAAGGAGTGTGTTATTCACAGCAGTGTGAAATGGAGCGGTACTGTCTCTTATAAGGAGTGTGTTATTCACAGCAGTGTGAAATGGAGCGGTACTGTCTCTTATAAGGAGTGTGTTATTCACAGCAGTGTGAAATGGAGCGGTACTGTCTCTTATAAGGAGTGTGTTATTCACAGCAGTGTGAAATGGAGCGGTACTGTCTCTTATAAGGAGTGTGTTATTCACAGCAGTGTGAAATGGAGCGGTACTGTCTCTTATAAGGAGTGTGTTATTCACAGCAGTGTGAAATGGAGCGGTGCTGTCTCTTATAAGGAGTGTGTTATTCACAGCAGTGTGAAATGGAGCGGTGCTGTCTCTTATAAGGAGTGTGTTATTCACAGCAGTGTGAAATGGAGCGGTGCTGTCTCTTATAAGGAGTGTGTTATTCACAGCAGTGTGAAATGGAGCGGTGCTGTCTCTTATAAGGAGTGTGTTATTCACAGCAGTGTGAAATGGAGCGGTGCTGTCTCTTATAAGGAGTGTGTTATTCACAGCAGTGTGAAATGGAGCGGTGCTGTCTCTTATAAGGAGTGTGTTATTCACAGCAGTGTGAAATGGAGCGGTACTGTCTCTATAGGAGTGTGTTATTCACAGCAGTGTGAAATGGAGCGGTGCTGTCTCTTATAAGGAGTGTGTTATTCACAGCAGTGTGAAATGGAGCGGTACTGTCTCTATAGGAGTGTGTTATTCACAGCAGTGTGAAATGGAGCGGTACTGTCTCTATAGGAGTGTGTTATTCACAGCAGTGTGAAATGGAGCGGTGCTGTCTCTTATAAGGAGCGTGTTATTCACAGCAGCGTGAAATGGAGCGGTGCTGTCTCTTATAAGGAGCGTGTTATTCAGAGCAGTAAGCACTAGGTATTCAGAGCAGTTCCTTACCCTGAGGCTTTTAAAAGGTCATTTTCCATTTACTGTATTTTGTTCATTTTTATTCATTTCAGCATGATACAAAAGTGTTGCAAAGCATCAGTTTATGAAAACTGCTGTCAGAACAAAACTTAATTAACTATCTGCTTTGATTAGCAATGAAAAATATACTGTGTGCACAATGCATGTTAAAACAACAACAACAATAAAAACAGTATAAAAATGCACTAAGGGCTGGATTCACAATACTGATCTTCTCTGTTGCTGACATCTCTCATCTAAAAAAAATAAGAAAAGAAAATATATACAGTATTTGTAAACAATGTGAAGAAGCACATACATGAAAATCTCATCACCTAGATGTTTCTTTAAATTGAAATGCCCAGTATTTACCCGTTTTCTCCCACATATGTAATGCCCAGTTTGATTGCTAACCTAGGCAGCTGCCCACAAACCACCTGGGGCACTTTAACCAATCGATTATACTGTATGGTGGACAGCGCTGTTGCCTGGTGAGATAAACTAATCCCAGCCAACTGGCAAATGCAAATGCAGACACTAGACTGGCAGCTACAGTACTAGATACAACCAAGATTCGAAACAGTGAGCTAACCATGCATGACTAACCATGCAGTAGGGTCTT
Source organism: Acipenser oxyrinchus oxyrinchus (assembly GCA_030684275.1). NCBI lineage: Eukaryota > Metazoa > Chordata > Actinopteri > Acipenseriformes > Acipenseridae > Acipenser > Acipenser oxyrinchus. Next base: position 6,391,233 of record CM060281.1, on the reverse strand, counting down.
TACTAGGTGAGCCAGTGGGGACCCCCAGCTAACTTTTTCTCATTAACTTCAATGCAGAAGCACTGGAAACTAGTCCTTACCTCTGTCTGATCTTTCGCAGCTTCATATATCTTCCTAGTATAGTAACTTTTGTCCTCTTTTTGCAGCAACTGGGATGAATGTAGTTTGTAATGAGCAAGTCGACCACGATTATAGTCTGAAAGGTACGTAGAGGAAAATGACCTTCATGAGATCCACACTGATTTCAAACTGTGAATGCACTTTATACACAAAGACATGGACGCATTAGCAGAATACATTGCAATTGTTTTAGACTCACCACACCAAAGTAGGCGAGTGTGGATCCAATGTATGTAATCAGCTTAATTAGATTGAATTTTCCAGCCTTTTGAAAAAAAAAAAATGTAAATGTTTATTATAATAATAATTCTTTCATTGTGTCAGGACTCTAAACCAGGCTGCAGGTTTGAATGGGAAGGGGGGCTCACACTAAAACTGTCCCTCCAGAAAGAGTCATCTTGAGCAGAACAGTGACCTGTTTGAAGGACTGAAAGCTAATTAAGAAATCCTATTCTGAATGCAATGCTCTTGGTTACATTTCAAAATAGTGGTTATGAAAGAACCATACTTTTCTTCACAGGACAGGTGTACTTGTTTCAGTGTACATATTCATGTGATAAATTGGTTTAATTTGATATGCACTAAACAGAGTTCAAACTAAGAGTCTTAATCACCTTTCCAGTCACCATGACATCAAACCGGATTCCATACACCTTGAACAATGTGCGCTCTTCCACTCCGTCCTGTTTATAGTATCTTGCAAACCTGCAAATAAAGACCAGCAGATTGTTCTCTGGTATACAGTCCTGTCTGCCATACCCACAGGAATTATCAAGATGCAAATCAGTATCTATTATGGTTTGTCATTCACAAGAGCCCTTCAATTCGCAGCAGTACAGCTGCAATTCAGCAAAGCTGAAATAAAAGGGATGATTTAACGGCATAATGTTGTTGCAAAGTGAGTGCACTGTTATCCAGCTGCATCCCCTCACTGCCAGAATTAGGAGGTTTAAACTGGAATGCAACAATTCCTCTGCCTGCCACGGGATGGCGCTCCAGCTCTAAGGCATTGTCACACTTTGAAACAACCAAACAAATGGCAAAAAGCTTTCCCTGTGGCTGACAACTCAAGCCTACCAGTCAACAGTAAGCAATATCACCATTGCCAGCTCTAGCTAACAGTATATTAGACACTGGAAGCATACCCCTTCCCTGTCATACAAGACTGTACTCCTGCTCTGACCTGAAGTTCAAGCCAGGGAACAGGGTCTTCTTGTCGTTTTTCTCGTCCAGTCTTCGAAAGCTGTACTCCGGGACACACTTGTGAAACAGCCAATCCAGGTCACATTCCCAGTTAATCTGTATTGCTATCACTCCTCCCTGCAATTCAAGCGGAAGTACAAACCACACTCACAAACATGACCATGAGGTATAAGAGCATGTACAGAATAGTATAGAGTAATGGCAACGACTGACATGTGGACAGACAGCCCCACAATCTCCATATAGCCCTACAATCTCATACTCCCAATAGCGTGTGCTGAATAATGTGAATACCATGATTCATCCTGGTTTGATAAGAGATTGTTCAGATATGTGTAAAATGTAAGTGAGACATACAGAGGTACGACTGCCTGCACTGTATTCCCATTGCTGGGGATTTCTTCCTCTGCGAGGGTTAAGAAAAGCAATGAGAATTTAAATGTAAAGACCATCAAATGCAATTCCCTGCTGAAGTCTAATAATATGATGCAGAATATTTAGTACTTCTAGTTTTAAGGACACAAGATCCCTCACCTTTAACCTGTAGAGAAATAGATCAAATAAAATTTATTGCAGATACTCAATTTATATTAAAAAACACATTTGTAGTTTAAATCAAGGATAATATAATTAATTTAAACAAATCGCACACACTGCGCTCAGCACAGCTGCAAGGTATGCTGGAACACTTGGAACACTGCTGACACAAAGAGCTAGCAAAAACAAGGTTCCGCTTCACAGCACATTTAGGCAAGATATATAAGACAGGCATTTGAGAAGCATTCAAGAGGATCCTCGATGAACACACACCAGCGTTCTGTCGGATGCTCTCCCAGAGATTAGGGAACTCATTACTCATTCATTTCTGCTAATAATTAGAAGCCTGTAACAGGGGAGGTCTGTGCTGACTATCTGGCATGCGTGGTTCTGCAGGAAGAGGGCAGCAATTTTGTAAGATCCCATTGTCAGTCATGGCGATGACACGGAGAGGTGGGGAAGAGGGTGTGTTGGCTTTCTCTCTCTCTGAGTGGCTGAGAGGCGGTCCTTGGGGATTGCTCGGCCCATAAGGACTGCGCTTGGTTGTGCATTCGGGTGGCCATGACAGAGGAAGCCCAGGGACGCTAGCTGAGGAGGCGGCGTACACAAACACCAGGCAGGAACGCCAGTGGTAGAAGCAAGAAGAATAAAATCAGGCAAGCACGGCTGAGGAAGACAGCCAGCCTTATATAAACAATTTATTAAAATATATGGTTACGTATCCGAGGGATGTGTGTAGTGAGAGAGGAACCTTGGCCACCCTAGTGTATAGTGCACAGCGAAGAGTAGGACAGAGACAGCACTTTTGTTTTGTAGTTTTATTACTGTGTTTTATTTTCCTTTTTCATTTCGCCTTTGGTTTTCATTATTATTTCTGAGCACCTGTGAGTGCGCCTGCCTATTCCTGTGTTGGTAACCTGTGGTCCTGATTACCGTTGCCGGTATACAGGCCACAGACAACAGCGCCCTCTGCGGGTTAAAATAAATACAAAAGAAAAGAAATAAAACTGGACACCTGGGCCGTGTTTTCAAATACAATCTTTTGTCTCCCATGTCAGTGAATACCCCCACCCTTCCACAAAACCACATTATGGTGTCAAACAATAGCGATTAAGCTGCAGAAGTGTGACACTTGATTACTGGAATCAATAAATGAAACAGGTTCAATTCTGCTTCAATCCTTGTTGTGTGCGCTCCTTCACACACAGATACAGACAGGACGTAGTTTCCTTACACCTGCATCACTCTATGATCCAAACAAGCATGCTCTTCAGCACAAGAACAGGAGCACAGTAAGAAAATGAATAAGCATGCTCTTCAGCACAAGAACAAGGGCACAGTAAGAAAATGAATAAGCATACTCTTGAGCACAAGGACAGGGGCACAGTAAGAAAATGAATAAGCATACTCTTCAGCACAAGGACAGGGGCACAGTAAGAAAATGAATAAGCATACTCTTCAGCACAAGGACAGGGGCACAGTAAGAAAATGAATAAGCATACTCTTCAGCACAAGGACAGGGGCACAGTAAGAAAATGAATAAGCATACTCTTCAACACAAGAACAGGGGCACAGTAAGAAGTAAGACAATGATCTCTCCTTTGAATTGCCTTCTGTTTTGTTTTCTCATTTCTCTGCAATGAAATATAGATGGTTGCAATTGGCAGCCCTGACCCTGGGAACAGAAGCCCTATTGTGTGACTCTATGAAGAGAAAAGAACCAGGAATTAACCTTATCGGCCATTTCTGTGAAATTCTCCCCGGCTTCTTGGACAATATGTCCCAGGCGGAATATCGGGCAGTATGGGTCCGTCTTTCGGTTAAAAATACACTGTTTTAGATAGGTTTCGTTCATGTCCGGCAAGATGTTTCTCCTGTAAATAATAAATAAATAAATAAATAAATAAATAAATAAATAAGTAAATATAAAGGTGACATTATATTACTACAGTAAATTAGCTTGTAATCTAGAGTCTTACTTTGTGTAATTGAAGTCAATGAATCCAATGTTGTTTTTAATAAAGACGGTGAAGTTTTCTGCTGATTCCAAAATAGCAAGTCTAGGTAGAAAAAAGAATGATATTATTTACTGAGAATCATCTTTCATGCCCTTTGAACCTTTATTATTAGGCAAACACTAACAAGTGGCTCCCATAGCCTGTGCCATTTATCATGTATTTTATAAGAAAGTGTAACATTATAAATATAAGCCATTAGGCACATATGATTTGGTCCTATCAGTAAACCCCCGACCATGCCATCCAGTTGACTCCTGTGCTATCTTTATGTACTCGGATCTTAATCAAGTAGCAGAGCTCTCTAGTGGACTCACTCAGTAAGAATCTGAATTTTTTAATATATATATACAGTATATATATATACAGTACTGTGCAAAAGTTTTAGGCAGGTGTGAAAAATGCTGTAAAGTAAGAATGCTTTCAAAAATAGACATGTTAATAGATTATATTTATCAATTAACTAAATGCAAAGTGTGTGAACAGAAGAAAAATCTAAATCAAATCCATATTTGGTGTGACCGCCCTTTGCCTACAAAACAGCATCAATTCTTCTAGGTACACTTGCACAAAATCAGGGATTTTGTAGGCATATAGTCAGATGTATGATTAAACAATTATACCAAACAGGTGCTAATGATCATCAATTCAATATGTAGGTTGAAACATAATCATTAACTGAAACAGAAACGGCTGTGCAGGAGGAATAAAACTGGGTGAGGAACAGCCAAACTCAGCTAACAAGGTGAGGTTGCTGAAGACAGTTTACTGTCAAAAGTCATACACCATGGCAAGACTGAGCACAGCAACAAGACACAAGGTAGTTATACTGCATCAGCAAGGTCTCTCCCAGGCAGAAATTTCAAGGCAGACAGGGGTTTCCAGATGTGCTGTCCAAGCTCTTTGAAGAAGCACAAAGAAATGGGCAACGTTGAGAACCGTGAGACGCAGTGGTCGGCAAGGAAACTTACTGCAGCAGATGAAAGACACATCATGCTTACTTCCCTTCGCAATCGGAAGATGTCCAGCAGTGCCATCAGCTCAGAATTGGCAGAAAACAGTGGGACCCTGGTACACCCATCTACTGTCCGGAGAAGTCTGGTCAGAAGTGGCCTTCATGGAAGACTTGCGGCCAAAAAGCCATACCTCCGACGTGGAAACAAGGCCAAGCGACTCAACTATGCACGAAAACACAGGAACTGGGGTGCAGAAAAATGGCAGCAGGTGCTCTGGACTGATGAGTCAAAATTTGAAATATTTGGCTGTAGCAGAAGGCAGTTTGTTCGCCGAAGGGCTGGAGAGCGGTACACGAATGAGTGTCTGCAGGCAACAGTGAAGCATGGTGGAGGTTCCTTGCAAGTTTGGGGCTGCATTTCTGCAAATGGAGTTGGGGATTTGGTCAGAATTAATGGTCTCCTCAATGCTGAGAAGTACAGGCAGATACTTATCCATCATGCAATACCATCAGGGAAGCATCTGATTGGCCCCAAATTTATTCTGCAGCATGACAACGACCCCAAACATACAGCGAAAGTCATTAAGAACCATCTTCAGAGTAAGAACAAGGAGTCCTGGAAGTGATGGTATGGCCCCCACAGAGCCCTGATCTCAACATCATCGAGTCTGTCTGGGATTACATGAAGAGAGAGAAGCAACTGAGGCTGCCTAAATCCACAGAAGAACTGTGGTTAGTTCTCCAAGATGTTTGGGCCAACCTACCTGCCGACTTCCTTCAAAAACTGTGTGCAAGTGTACCTAGAAGAATTGATGCTGTTTTGAAGGCAAGGGTGGTCACACCAAATATTGATTTGATGTAGTTTTTCTTCTGATCACTCACTTTGCATTTTGTTAATTGATAAATATAAACTATTAACATGTCTATTTTTCAAAGCATTCTTACTTTACAGCATTGTTTCACACCTGCCTAAAACTTTTGCACAGTATATATATATATATATATATATATATATATATATATATATATATATATATATATATATATATATATATATATATATATATATATATATATCATTATTATTATTTTACCCTGATTTTCTCCCCAATTTAGAATGCCCAATCATTTTTTCCCCTCACTGCAGAAATTCTCCACACAGCTCCACACAGCTCAGGAGAACTGAAGATTCAAAAGGGCTTGTAACCAGAAGGTCCCGGTTCAAATCCCACCTCAGCCACTGACTCATTGTGTGACTCTGAGCAAGTTACTTCACCTCCTTGTGCTCCGTCTTTCGGGTGAGATGTAATTGTAAGTGACTCTGCAGCTGATGCATAGTTCACACACCCTAATCTCTGTAAGTCGCCTTAGATAAAGGTGTCTGCTAAATAAACAAAATAATAATAAAAGATTCAGTGTGCATCCTCCGATCCCATGACCTAGCCAGTTTCCTTTTCTACACCCAGGAACTAGAGAGAGGATGTCAGGGAACTACCGGCCTCTGGAGGACAAAGGCCAGCCCTGCAGGTGTCTCTGAGCTCACTGGGTGCCTGGTCAGGAGGGTCCTGTGTAGCATGATGAGGAGAAACAATCTGTGCCTGCAGGAGCGCCAGAGCCACTGTGACGCTCCTTCCGCAAACCCCCAGCAAAAACTGGCAACACTGCACAGCCAGGACCCGGACCTGTGCTCCCCTGACTATATGACTCACCTGCACATCAGACGCTGTGCTTTTACCAGCAACACTGCACAGCAAGGACCCGGACCTGTGCTCCCCTGACTATATGACTCACCTGCACATCACACGCTGTGCTTTTACCAGCAACACTGCACAGCCAGGACCTGGACCTGTGCTCCCCTGACTATATGACTCACCTGCACATTACACACTGTGCTTTTACCAGCAACATCACACAGCCAGGACCCAGACCTGTGCTCCCCTGACTATATGACTCACTGCACATCACACGCTGTGCTTGTACCAGCAACACTGCACAGCCAGGACCCGGACCTGTGGTCCCCTGACTATATGACTCACCTGCACATCAGACGCTGTGCTTTTACCAGCAACACTGCACAGCAAGGACCCGGACGTGTGCTCCCCTGACTATATGACTCACCTGCACATCACACGCTGTGCTTTTACCAGCAACACTGCACAGCCAGGACCTGGACCTGTGCTCCCCTGACTATATGACTCACCTGCACATTACACACTGTGCTTTTACCAGCAACACTGCACAGCCAGGACCCGGACCTGTGCTCCCCTGACTATATGACTCACCTGCACATCACACGCTGTGCTTGTACCAGCAACATCGCACAGCCAGGACCCGGACCTGTGGTCCCCTGACTATATGACTCACCTGCACATCACACGCTGTGCTGTTACCAGCAACACTGCACAGCCAGGACCCGGACCTGTGCTCCCCTGACTATATGACTCACCTGCACATTACACACTGTGCTTTTACCAGCAACACTGCACAGCCAGGACCCGGACCTGTGCTCCCCTGACTATATGACTCACCTGCACATCACACGCTGTGCTTGTACCAGCAACACTGCACAGCCAGGACCTGGACCTGTGCTCCCCTGACTATATGACTCACCTGCACATTACACACTGTGCTTGTACCAGCAACACTGCACAGCCAGGACCCGGACCTGTGCTCCCCTGACTATATGACTCACCTGCACATCACACACTGTGCTTTTACCAGCAACATCACACAGCCAGGACCCGGACCTGTGCTCCCCTGACTATATGACTCACCTGCACATTACACACTGTGCTTTTACCAGGTGAGCCACTCTGGAACCCCCCTCAGAAACTGTATTCTAACTAAAATACAGACACTCCGTCAATTTACCAGACTATAGTATAGGGTGGTGCAAGCAGTCTGGTAAAGTGATTTTTGGGATAATAAACCCACATTCTGAAAGCAACCCATCCAGAAAGCTATACACACCAGACGTTACGACTAACTGAAATTAGGAACAGATAGTATATATAACATGCTTAACTAAACGCAATAACTTTTGAGTTTGTACAAAACGTACACACACTGTGATCTATAACACACTTACTTGGAAGCATTGCTCGTTCCTCTATCGGACACCAGGCAAACACCTCACAGGTTTTACTGATGAGTTAAATTCAACACATTGGCCAGTCGGAATCCCTAAGGATAAAAATATTCTAAGCTTTAAAATCAGTTTTACTAAGCTTTTTCGCCACTATATTTTCTTCCTTTGAAAGGTCTTTAATGGTACTATTTGAATTATCTAAAAAGTGGCAGATTCACATACTCAACTATCTGATGTACCAAGATGTTTACTAAGTTAGGTAAGTTAAGGAAACAATGATATAGGTGGTTATAGGAGCACTGAAACTGGTTTGAAAATGTAGATTGTTTTAAAACCTTACCTTTAATCATACCTTTAAGCCAGGCTTGTTTTGATGTAATTAACATTTAGAACACTGTGTATCTGGGAGTATTCCACTGTTTAATTTAACAATGGAATTGTGACGGGTTGAAAACTCCTCACTTGTAAATCGTGTTTATTTGGGGAATTTTATTTTGTTAGTCTGTTTTGTACCGGTACTTGTTTTCATGAAAGTTCATTTTGAGCCTCAATGATCTGTTAATGTTCATGTGAATGCAGCTGGTTAAACTGAATTGCTTAAATGCTTGGTAATTTAGCCTGGATGTGCAGCCCTTTGAGCTGCTGCTAGTTCTGTTTTGGACTCAAGGGAGAGGCTGGCTACCTGTGTGCGCTCCTGCTCTGCTACAGAGAGCTATTTTGTTAGAAATCTATTAGGTAACTTTTATTTTTGAATGGTTAAAAGTATTTAGTTTTAGATTTCATTTAATAAACGTGTGCAATGCTTAGCTGGAACTGCATCCTCTGACTCCTACTCCAGTGTATCAGCGCTTGCTACCATTCTGTCTTTGTCCAGCATGGTCAAGCCCTCACAGGAATGATCCTTGCCGTGGAGTTTTGCAGAATCTATATTCCATACACACAAAAGATAGCAGCTCAACTGAATCAAACACTAGAGCAAAAGATGACATACCATTACTCTTCTGGTTAGTATATTCCTTTGTGCAATCCTCATTTGAGCTGCATATTGTTCCAGAGTCTGGTCCCTAAGGAAGATGGAAAAGGATGGTTTCTGTACACATGCTGCATCATTGGACCTGTTTTTGTTGTTTTTGTTATTTTTTAAGGACATGTAACGTCAGACAAAAATTTTGAAAAACAGAAATCAAATCAAACCTGTTTATAAATCACTCAAAGTTTTGGAAGAATGCTGTGGAATTCACATTTGTGTAAATGGACTGTCAAGTAAGTGAACTCTGAATGAATGACATGCTTCCT
>CM060281.1:6308598-6381519 GCA_030684275.1 Acipenser oxyrinchus oxyrinchus | reverse complement strand
CAGGTTATTTTGTGCTTGTGAGACGATCCCCAAGTAACCAGAGTTTTCATTTCAGTCCGTACTTTATTGACGGTCCCTTACAGAAAAAAACGTCTAGAACTTTCTTTCACTTCCCATTCCTTAGCGCGTGGTAAGCAGGAAAGACAAGAAGGCGGCCTAGAGATTAAAATAACAAGAAAAATATTGAAAAATATTGAGTAATTCTTCAAGATTATAGAAAATAGAGTACCAGAGAGATCGGGGATACTGAAACTGAGCCAAGTTCGAATGGTTTTTCGTCTGATAAAAAAGAAAATAGAGAATCCTGGTGAGTTATGTTTACCGCATGTGTTTTTTCTCTGTATATAGTATACGCTAGCAATGAAAAGATTAAATATTAAAACCAGTCAGGATATTATAAAAGATATAAGTAAATGAAAAGAAACAAGGGAAAACTTGTATTATTTTTTTCTGAATTTTTTATTTAAGAATGTACGTAAAATGCACACAGTACAATGTAACTAGATACAGTAAAGTTTTTTTGTAAAGAAAAAGGAAAGGATATTGCAAACGATATTATTTGTGTATTGGTAGTTTTTGCTGAGTGCAGATTGCTGTTATTTTTTGTTCTTGCTTAAAATAAATAATAAAATGCAGCGGAATGCATTTTTATAATTTTGTCTTTTGAGGATGTATACTACATACGTTTTATGCCTTCAGGAATATACATATATAAATGTATGTATATAATGAAAAAGAAATAAGATTTAAAAAAGAAATGTGATTACTAAAAAAAAAAAGTTAGCTTTTAAATAAGTTGCAGAAAGATTGTAGTTTTTATCTTTTGTTCTGAATAATAGTAACAAAATGAATGTGATTTGTTTGATATGGATTGATGATGTATTAACCGGTTAAAGTGATCTGCATTAAATAAATTGTCCTGTACAATTTTGTACAGGCTGGTTTTGTTTTTGAGATTTAAGAAGATCCCAGAAGGTTGACTGCGACAACTTCAGCCAACTTCAACTGTCTTCAGTGTCATTCCTGCTTTATGAGCAAGGACGAACCTTGAAAACCAACACTGCTCCAACTTGGCGGGTGGTAGGAATAGTTGAATAAAGTGCACAAAGACTGTTTTTATTTATTTTTGATACTTTATTTTTTTATTTTATTGAGATCTCAATTCTGTTGTTATTAGCATTGTATTTTTTTGAAACTGTATTGAAATACAAAGAAAAGTTTTGGCCAACTGATCACATGAGTCCTGTTGTTCATTTGGATTGCTTTCTAACCATTCTATATATTATTTTTTTTCCTTGAGCATTGAACCCATAGGGTACAACTGGACTAGATAACCAGCCTCCTTTGAACCTAAGATTCAGATAAGGATTTGATACCTCTATTAAAACCGTTGCTTACCTTTAAAAGGTTAAGTACTGTGTTACATATAGAAAAAGTGGCGAGCCAGCAGCCAGGAGCCTGGTTAATTATTATTCTTTCCGACCCTGTGATCAGTTGATGCTATTGTATTTTTGTTATTCCTGTATTTTTTGCTATTTTGAGATACAGTATTGCTGAAAGTAACAATGGATCTTTGCAATCGGTATGGTGTGCATGGTAAGAGTTGTCTGTTCATAACAGGGGTAGATTCAAAATATTCAGATGAAGAGATAATTGCATTTTTCCAAGTTAATGGGGACATTTCTAAGTGTATCAAAATCGATGATGAGCCTAATCAGCCAAATGGAAGGGTCTTAGTGCAATATACATCAGAAAGCGCAATAGATACAATTGATCCAGATAACCTTGGTAGTCTACCCAGTCCTAATAACCTCACTGTCTTTTGGCACGTTAGGACAATACGAGACATATGTCAAGAAGAGTTGAGCAGAGAGTTAGCCCAAAGATATCTAGAAGAATTAAAAGTACTAGCTGGAACTAGCAAGGTTGGCTTTGTAAATGTGTTGGAGCGTGAGCTTGCACGCATTCAGTCTAACATTGACACTGCACAGGACGGTGGTGGTGCCCCAACAGTACATAGCCTTACATCACATGATGAATGCATTGTGAATGTTGAAACAGAAGCTACAGAGCACCATAGACCACATTCCGCTCAACGGAGCCCACTTCTTCTTAATGAAGGTGTCTTCAATCCCCCTGGTATTCAAAGAGTGGTTGTTGAACATGTGATAAAAAATCACTCAGTCTCACCATACTATGGCCAGAATAAAATTCGTACTTTTTCAGGCAGGTTGCCGAAACCAAATGGAGAAGTTGATTATGATACCTGGGCATGCAGGTTGAGTTAGTGTTATGTGACTCTTCTGTTTCTGATGGACATAAAGTAAGGAGAATGTTGGAGAGTCTGGTGAGCCCCGCTGCCGATATAGTTAAGCCTCTTGGTAGAGATGCCCAACCAAGTGCATATCTAGACCAGCTAGAGTCAGCTTTTGGAATGGTAGAGGATGGAGAAGAGTTGTTTGCAAGATTCTTGAATGCAAATCAGAATACTGATGAAAAGCCATCAAATTATTTGCAAAGGTTGCAAGTTCTTCTCACTAAAGTTGTTGCAAGAGAGGGAATCCCATTGGCGGACTCTAACAAGCAGCTACTCAGACAATTCTGTAGAGGCTGTTGGGATCAGGCAATAATTCTTGTACTTCAGTTGGAGCAAAAGAAAAGCAGTCCACCTTCGTTTTCTGAATTGTTGCTATTACTTAGGACAGAGGAGGATAAGCGTGCAGCTAAACAGAACAGAATGAAGAAACATTTGGGAAATTCTAAGGCTGCATTACACGCAAGACACTGCTTATGGCATGTCTCCATGTGACAGCGCAAACTTGGATTCTCCCTCCACAAAGAATAGTTTAAGTGAAACTGAAAAACTCGCCAAAGACGTGGCTAAGTTACAGAAACAGTTTGCTTCTTTCTTTAAGAAAGAGACAAAGACCGCAGATAGTTGCAAGACCCATGACAAGTCTAAGGAGAGTGTTATTGAGGGTAGCAGTTTGGGTACTGGTGCCACAAGTTTGAAAGTTGTTGTGAATGCTTCACGCATGCCTAGGCCCTGGTTCTGCTTTAAGTGTGGTGAGAATGGGCACATTGTTGCTCAGTGCTGTAATGATCCAAACCCTGCAGTCGTCAGTCAAAAAATAAAGAGCTTAGGGAAAAACGTGATAGATGGAGAGCTCAGCACGAATCCCTCCAGAAATGTCTTTAAACTTGTAACAGCTTCTGTTGCGGGACAGATGGGAGCTGAGCGAGTCGATGGATACCGTCCCATGGATTCTGGAAGCGGTCCAGAATGCGTTGAGAAAAATAGAAAACAAGCTGACAAGGACAATCAAAATGTTTCTTGCTCCAATTATAGTGATCGTGTTCTACCCTGTGGACTTGTAGGGCCCCGTTGCACTGCTTCAGTTTCTATTGAGGGAGTAGCATGTGAGTGCTTTCTTGATACAGGGTCCCAAGTCACAACTATTGCAGAGACGTTCTACCTGAATCACTTGTCATCCTTCCCTGTTCAACATGTAAACACCCTGTTTGAAGTCGAAGGTGCAGGAGGACAGTGTGTTCCTTATCTAGGTTACATCCAAGTCTTGATCTCATTCCCAAGTAGTGTCACTGGTGTAGAAGAAGAGGTTTCGTCCTTGGTTTTAATTATACCAGACTGCCGCTTCAACAGTCATATCCCTCTGCTGGTTGGAACAAATGTTTTGGACAGACTGTATCAGAATGGTGTAGAGAGAGGGATGTGATTTCTTGAAAAAGAAGACATTAGTCGTGAGTGTGTCCAGCTTTTCCAACATGTGGCTCAGAGTCACTTGAACGAGGGTAAAGTCAGTCAAGTTAAATTGCTTGGGCGTCGACCTGTTTCAATTCCAGCAGGACAGAAAGTTTGTGTTTTTGGTAGTGTGAGAGTCAGGAATATTTCTCAAACTTCATTTTTCATTGAGCAACCTGAAGCCTTTCCATTGCCAGGTGGAATTCTGATTGAGAGAGCCCTCTTAGACATTCCCTATAAGACTTCAAGCAAGATTCCTGTTGTTTTGAGAAACAGTACAAACCACTGCGTTACACTGCAACCCAGACGTGTGATAGCTGAGATGTTTGTCCCTCAGTATGTAATGCCTTTGAGGTCTGAGCATTTTGCAACTTCTTGTAGCACGCAGACTGTAACCAGGAATGATATCCAGAGTAACAATCTGACTTTCAACCTTGAAGGCTCATCCATCCCAGAGGAGTGGAAGAGACGAATCACAGAGAAGCTGAATTCGATGCCAGAAGTGTTTGCTACTGAGGACTTATCTCATGGTCATACCACTGCTGTGAAGCACCGGATACGACTCTCGGATGAAACTCCTTTTAAGGAGCGACCCAGACCCATACATCCTTGTGACAGAGAAGCTGTTAAACAACATCTCAGAGAACTGTTGGATGCAGAAATTATCAGAGAATCTGAAAGCCCCTTTGCATCTCCAATAGTAGTAGTAAAAAGAAAAATGGTAAGATCAGACTTTGTGTAGACTACAGGAAGCTGAACCAACGAACCATTAAAGATGCTTATGCACTTCCCAATATTGAAGAAGCATTCTCGGCTCTTAGTGGTGCAAAGTGGTTCTCTGTCATGGATCTCAAATCGGGTTACTACCAGGTTGAGGTTGAAGAAGAAGACAAGCACAAAACAGCTTTTGTGTGCCCATTAGGCTTTTGGGAGTTTAACCGCATGCCCCAAGGTGTTACAAATGCACCAAGCACATTCCAACGCCTAATGGAGAAATGCATGGGAGATCTACATCTAAATGAAGTACTTGTGTTTTTAGATGATATAATAGTTTTCTCCAAGACATTAGAAGAACATGAGAGCAGACTGCTGAAGGTCTTAAACCGACTCAAAGAGTATGGTTTGAAGTTATCCCCTGACAAATGTCAAATTTTGAAGTCATCTGTGAAATATCTCGGACACATTGTGAGTGCTGATGGGGTTCAAACAGACCCAGAAAAGATCTCCGCTTTGAAAGATTGGCCTCGTCCCAACAACAAGAAGGAGCTGAAATGTTTTTTAGGCTTTGCAGGCTATTATAGGCGTTTTATTGAGGGGTATTCTACAATAGCAAAGCCACTAAACTGCTTGACTACTGGTTATGTTCCACCTAGAAAGAGAGGAAAGACGTACAAGCGGGACAGGATTCCAACTCCTGTAGGTTCCAACTTACCCCTTGAAGAGCAATGGACTGAAGAGTGTGAATCAGCTTTCAAAACCCTGATAGACAAATTGACCTCAGCACCTATCCTTGCTTTTGCCAATCCAGAACTCCCATATGTTTTGCACACTGACGCCAGTAGAGATGGACTAGGTGCTGCCCTTTATCAGGAGCAGGATGGGAGACTTCGAGTAATAGCCTATGCTAGTAGAGGGTTATCTAAAAGTGAGAGGAACTATCCGGCCCACAAGTTAGAGTATTTAGCGCTAAAATGGGCTATTGTTGAGAAGTTTAATGATTATCTATATGGTAATGAATTCACAGTTGTAACAGACAACAACCCCTAACTTATGTGTTAACCACAGCAAAGCTTGATGCAGCAGGGCATCGCTGGCTAGCAGCTCTGTCAACTTACCGGTTCAACATAAAGTATAGGGCTGGAAACACCAATCAAGATGCCGATGGCTTGTCCAGACGACCTCAAGACCCTCCACCTGAGGACGATGCTTTCTTGCAAGAAAAAGGAAGGATTGAAGAATTCAAGCAACGAGTACTAAATGGAGGAGGTGAGACATTTTCTGAAGCGGCTATATCTGCCTTGTGTCAGCGTTATTCTGTGGAATTCATTGAATGTGAGGATTCTCAAGGGTCTGAGATTCCGACATTAGCTGAGTCTTTAGCCATGAATGCCAGTGCAATACCTGACCGTTTCATTTGCCCAGGACAAAATTCCATCCCAGGGATGACCCAAGAAGATTGGCACCGATCCCAAAGAGATGATCCATCTATTGGACGGATTATACATTTCATTGAAACTAAGAGTAAGCCCACCTTCAAAAAGATTAGTACAGAGGCACCAGAAACTAAATTGTTTTGAGAGAATGGGACAGACTTGAATTGAGGGATGGTGTACTCTTTAGGAGGTGTTTGGACCGAGGAAATGTCAACTACCAATTGGTCTTACCTGAACAGTACAGAGAAAGAGCCCTTGAAGGTGTTCACGATGAAGTAGGTCACCTTGGCTTTGACCGTGCTCTTAATCTCGCTCGTGCCAGATTTTTCTGGCCAAAGATGGCCTCAGCAATAGAGAGAAAATGCCACACATGTGAGCGCTGTGTAAGAAGGAAGGCAAGAGCTGAGAGAGCTGCCCGATGGTAAACATCTTAACCAGCTACCCCTTGAACTTGTTTGTATGGATTACCTATCTCTTGAACCTGACAACCGCGACACCAGGAATATTCTGGTAATTACCGACCATTTCACGAAGTTCGCTGTAGCAATACCAACTAAAGATCAAAAGGCTAGGACTGTCGCCAAGGCTTTGTGGGAAAATTTCATCGTCCACTATGGCTTTCCAAGCCGACTCCACAGTGATCAGGGAGAGACTTTGAGTCGCATACCATTAAAGAGCTATGTTCTTTGATTGGAACCCAAAAGGTGAGAACTACACCATATCATCCTCGTGGAAATCCAGTGGAGAGATTCAATAGGACTCTCTTAAGCATGCTGGGAACCTTGGAAGAGAAAGATAAATATCACTGGAGAGACTTTGTCAAACCACTTGTTCATGCATACAATTGCACGAGACACGACACTACAGGTTATTCACCTTATGAGCTGATGTTCGGCAGACAGCCTAGACTTCCTATAGACCTTGTTCTTGGAGTTCAACCAGAGTGTCATGGCTGCAAAACACACTCGGAATATGTGAAGAATCTCAAACAGAGACTGGAAGAAAGCTATGCTTTAGCCTCTGAAAGCTCTCGGAAGATGGGAGAAAGAAATAAAGTCAGATTTGATACGAAAGTCAGAGCAGCAGCCCTTGCTCCCGGTGACCGAGTTTTAGTTCGAATGTCAATATCAGAGGGAAACACAAGCTTGCTGATAGATGGGAGCCTACCATATGTGTTGTGGTGAAGAGAGTGGCTGATGGTCCAGTCTACATTGTAAGATCAGAGAAAGGTGATAGTCCACATCGCACACTTCACAGAGATCTTCTCTTACCTTGTGGATACTTACCTTTACCAGAGACGCAAGAGACTGAAACACAGGATGATCAACCTAAGAAAAGGAAGTTGAGACCTAAGGAGAAAACAGGCTTGCAAAGTACAGAAGAGCTATCTGATAGCAGTGACGATGAAGAGATTATTCTCTTTAGGCCAACTCTAGAGTTCTCTACGAAAAGTCCTTCTTTACCTCATGGTTGTACTGAGAAAGACGAGACCATTAACCAACAGTGCATTTCAACTAAAGAGTGTGACCAACACACCTTGGCAGAATTAAACCCGGATGCATCCCCATTTGTTCCTAAATCTCCAAGTCCTCCATCGGAAGATCCAGATGAGGTGAATAACGGAGTGCATTCCACTTTGCCTACTGAACTGGTTAATAGGCCAGTGGAACTTGAATGCAATCCTGCAGAACATGATGAATCCCAAGTACAGAGTGTGGGTGAAATCACAGAGTTAGAGGAAGTAATTACTTCTTATTCCAAGCCTCAAGTTGAGGAAGAAGAACATCAACAGGAGATGAATGCTAGTGACCCCACTGAACTTAGAAGGTCCAGTAGAGAAAGACACCAACCTGACCGTTTGTTTTATGAGGAGTTTGGGAAACCTTTGCTGTTAGTTGTTAATTCATTTTTGAAGGATTAGGAAAAGCTCTTATTCCACCATTGATTAACTTGTCCCAGTATCAGACTCCAAAGCTAAAGTTGCATGCAGAGACTCATGCGGTTTAGAGGGGGAGAATGTAACCCAGGTTATTTTGTGCTTGTGAGACGATCCCTAAGTAACCAGAGTTTTCATTTCAGTCCGTACTTTATTGACGGTCCCTTACAGAAAAAAACGTCTAGAACTTTCTTTCACTTCCCATTCCTTAGCGCGTGGTAAGCAGGAAAGACAAGAAGGCGGCCTAGAGATTAAAATAACAAGAAAAATATTGAAAAATATTGAGTAATTCTTCAAGATTATAGAAAATAGAGTACCAGAGAGATCGGGGATACTGAAACTGAGCCAAGTTCGAATGGTTTTTCGTCTGATAAAAAGAAAATAGAGAATCCTGGTGAGTTATGTTTACCGCATGTGTTTTTTCTCTGTATATAGTATACGCTAGCAATGAAAAGATTAAATATTAAAACCAGTCAGGATATTATAAAAGATATAAGTAAATGAAAAGAAACAAGGGAAAACTTGTATTATTTTTTCTGAATTTTTATTTAAGAATGTACGTAAAATGCACACAGTACAATGTAACTAGATACAGTAAAGTTTTTTTGTAAAGAAAAAGGAAAGGATATTGCAAACGATATTATTTGTGTATTGGTAGTTTTTGCTGAGTGCAGATTGCTGTTATTTTTTTGTTCTTGCTTAAAATAAATAATAAAATGCAGCGGAATGCATTTTTTATAATTTTGTCTTTTTGAGGATGTATACTACATACGTTTTATGCCTTCAGGAATATACATATATAAATGTATGTATATAATGAAAAAGAAATAAGATTTAAAAAAAAAGAAATGTGATTACTAAAAAAAAAAGGTTAGCTTTTAAATAAGTTGCAGAAAGATTGTAGTTTTTTATCTTTTGTTCTGAATAATAGTAACAAAATGAATGTGATTTGTTTGATATGGATTGATGATGTATTAACCGGTTAAAGTGATCTGCATTAAATAAATTGTCCTGTACAATTTTGTACAGGCTGGTTTTTGTTTTTTGAGATTTAAGAAGATCCCAGAAGGTTGACTGCGACAACTTCAGCCAACTTCAACTGTCTTCAGTGTCATTCCTGCTTTATGAGCAAGGACGAACCTTGAAAACCAACACTGCTCCAACTTGGCGGGTGGTAGGAATAGTTGAATAAAGTGCACAAAGACTGTTTTTTATTTATTTTTTTGATACTTTATTTTTCTTATTTTTATTGAGATCTCAATTCTGTTGTTATTAGCATTGTTTTTTTTGAAACTGTATTGAAATACAAAGAAAAGTTTTGGCCAACTGATCACATGAGTCCTGTTGTTCATTTGGATTGCTTTCTAACCATTCTATATATTATTTTTTTTTCCTTGAGCATTGAACCCATAGGGTACAACTGGACTAGATAACCAGCCTCCTTTGAACCTAAGATTCAGATAAGGATTTGATACCTCTATTAAAACCGTTGCTTACCTTTAAAAGGTTAAGTACTGTGTTACACAAGCATGCGCACAGGGCCCAGGGGACCGAGCGCAGGGTCCCAGCAGATCGCCAAGCGGTCCCTGGTATCTCCCCAGCACGCGCACTAGGCCCAGTGACCCCCCGAGGAGTCCCAGTGGCTCCCCAAACGATACCTGGCACCTCCCCAGCACGCGCATGGGGCCCAGCGACCCCGCGCGGGGTCCCAGCGGCTCGCAAATGGTCGCTGGCACATCCCCAGGGTGCGCACGGACCCCAGCGACTTCGAGTGGGGTCACAGCGGCTCGCCAAATGATCCCTGGCCCCTCCCCAGCGCATGCCCGGGTCCCAGTGACCCCCCGAGAGGTCCCAGCGGCTCCCCAAACGGTCCCTGGCACCTCCCCAGCATGCGCACGGGCCTCAGCGACCTCGCGCGGGGTCCCAGCTGCACGCCAAACGGTCCCTGGCACCTCCCCAGCGCACGCACAGACACCAGCGACGGCGTGCGGGGTCCGAGCAGCTCGCCAAATGGTCCCTGGCCCCTCCCCAGCACGCGCACGGGCCTCAGCGACTAGGTGCGGAGTCCCAGCGGCTCGCCAAATGGTCACTGGCTCCTCCCACGCGCAGCGCACGGGCCCCAGCCACCCCGCGCAGGGTCCCAGCGGCTCGCAAATGTTCCCTGGCACATCCCAATCGTGTGCCCACGAGGGGTCCCAGCGGCTCGCCAAATGGTCCTTGGCACCTCCCCAGCACGTGCACGGGGCCCAGCGACCCCGCACGGTGTCCAAGCTGATCGACAAATGGTCCCTGGCACCTCCCCAGCGCGCGCATGGGCCCCATCGACCCCGCACGGGGTCACAGCGACTCGCCAAATGGTCCCTGGCCCTTCCCCAGCGCGTGCCCGGGGCCCAGAGACCCCCCGAGAGATACCTGCGGCTCCCCAAACGGTCCATGGCACCTCCCCAGCACGTGCACATACACCAGCGACCCCGCGCGGGGTCCCACCGGCTCGCCAAACGATCCCTGGTACCTCCCCAGCAAGCACACGGAGCCCAACAACCCCGCACGGGGTCTCAGCGGCTCACAAATGGTCCCTGGCACATCCTCAGCGCGCGCACGGGCCCCAGCGACTTGGTGCGGGGTGCGAGCCGCTCGCCAAATGGTCTCTGGCTCCTCCCCAGCTCGCGCACAGGCCCCATCGACCCCGCGCGGAGTCTCAGAGGCTTGCCAAATGGTCCCTGACACCTCCACAGCGAACGCACGGGCTTCAAAGACCCCGCACAGGGTCCGACCTGTTCGCCAAATGGTCCCTGGCCCCTCCCCAGCAGCGCCAAGACGGGCCCAGCGACCCCGAGGGACACAGGAACTCGCCAAATGGTCCGTGGCACCTCCCCAGCACGAGCACGGGCCCCAGAGACCCCGCGCGGGGTCTTAGCGGTTCGCCAAACGGACCCTGGCACCTCCCCAGCGAACGCACGGTCTCCACCCACCTTGTGCAGGGTCTAAGCGGCTCGCCAAATGGTCCCTGGCACCTCCCCAGCACGCGCACGGGGCCCAGCGACCCCGCACGGGGTCCCAGAAGCTCTCCAAATGGTCCCTGGCACCTCACAAGCACGCGCACGGGCCCCAGCGACCCCATGCGGGGTCCCAACGGCTCGGCAAACCGACCCTGGCACCTCCCCAGAGCGAGTATGAGCCCAGTGACCCCACGCGGTGTCCCAGCGGCTCACAAGTGGTCCCGGGCACATCCCCAGCGCGCGCACTGGCCCCAGCGACCCCGCGAGGGGTCCCTATGACTCGCAAAACGGTCCCTGGTGCCACCCCAGCAAGCGCACGGAGCCCAACAACCCCGCATGGGGTCTCAGCGGCTCGCAAATGGTCCCTGGCACATCCTCAGCGCGCGCACGGGCACCAGCGACTTTGCGCGGGGTCCGAGCCGCTCACCAAATGTTCCCTGGCTCCTCTCCAGCGCGCGCACAGGCCCCATCGCCCCATCGGTCCCAGCGGCTTGCCAAATGGTCCCTGACACCTCCACAGCGAACGCACGGGATTCAAAGACCCCGCGCACGGTCCGACCTGTTCGCCAAATGGTCCCTGGCCCCTCCCCAACGCATGCTAGATCCCCAGCGACCCCTCACGGGGACCCATAAGCTCGCCAAATGGTCCCTGGCACCTCACCAGCACTTGCACGGGCCCCAGCGACCCCGCACGGGGTCCCAGCTGCTCGCCAAAAGGTCCCTGGCACCTCCCCAGCACGCGCACTGGGCCCAGTGACCCCACGCGGTGTCGCAGCGGCTCACAAGTGGTCCCGGGCACATCCCAGCTCAGCAAGACTGGCCCCAGCGACCCCGCGAGGGGTCCCAATGACTCTCAAACGGTCACTGGTGCAACCCCAGCACGCGTACTGGGCCCAGCGACTTCGCGCGGGCTCCCAGCGGCTGGCCAAATGGTCCCTGGCACCTCCCCAGCACGCGCACGGGGCCCCAGAGACCACGCGCGGTGTCCAACCGGCTCACCAAATGGTCCCTGGACCCTCACAAGGGAACGCATCGTCTCCAGCGACCTCGTGCAGGGTCCAAGCGGCTCGCCAAATGGTCCCTGGCACCTCCCCAGCGCGCGCACAGGCCCCAGTGACGCCGCGTGGGGTCCCAGCGGCTCGCTAAAATATCCCTGGTACATCCCCAGCTTGCACACAGGTCCCACCGGCCCGCGCGCGGGGTCCCAGAGGCTCTCCAAACGGTCCCTGGCACCTCCCTAGGATGCGCACGGACACCAGCGATGGCGTGCGGGGTCTGAGCGGCTCGCCAAACGATCCCTGGAACCTCCCCACCAGGCGCACTGAGCCCAACAACCCCGCACGGGGTCTCAGCGGCTCGCAAATGGTCCCTGGCACATCCTCAGCGTGCGCACTGACCCCAGCGACTTTGCGCGGGGTCCCAGCCGCTCGCCAAATGGTCCCTGGCTCCTCCCCAGTGGCCCCTCCCTAGCGTACGCAAGGACCCCAGAGCCAAATGGTTCCTGGCCCCTATCCAGCACGTGTCCGGGGCCCAGCGACCCCCCGAGGGATACCAGCGGCTCCCAAAACGGTCCCTGGCACCTCCCCAGCACGCGCACGGACACCAGCGACGGCGTGCGGGGTCCGAGCGGCTCTCCAAATGGTCCCTGGCCCCACCACAGCGCGCGCACGGGCCCCAGCGACTTGGCGCGGGGTCCCAGACGCTCACCAAATGGTCTCTGGCTCCTCCCCAGCGAACGCACGGGCTTCAAAGACAACGCGCAGGTATCGACCTGTTCTCCAAATGGTCCCTGGCACCTCCCCAGCGCGCGCACAGGCCCCATCGACCCCCGCGGAGTCCCAGAGGCTTGCCAAACGGTCCCTGACACCTCCACAGCGAACGCACGGGCTTCAAAGACCCCGCGCAGGGTCCGATCTGTTCGCCAAATGGTCCCTGGCCCCTCCCCAGCACGCGCACGGGGCCCAGCGACCCCGCGAGGGGAGCCAGGAACTCGCCAAATGGTCCGTGGCACCTCCCCAGCGCGTGCACGGGCCCCAGAGACCCCGCGCGGGGTCTTAGCGGCTCGCCAAACGGACCCTGGCACCGCCCCAGCGAACGCACGGTCTCCACCCACCTTGTGCAGGGTCTAAGCGGCTCGCCAAATGGTCCCTGGCACCTCCCCAGCGAGCGCACAGGCCCCAGTGACCCCGCATGGGGTCCCAGCGGCTTGCCAAAATATCCCTGGCACCTCCCCAGCACGCGCACGGGGCCCAGCGACCCCGCGCTGGGACCCAGCTGCTTGACAAATGGTCTCTGGCACCTCCCCAGCGCACGCACGAGCCCCGGCGACCCCGCACGGGGTCCCAGCTGCTCGCCAAATGGTCCCTGCCACCTCACAAGCACGCGCACGGGCCCCAGCGACCCCAGGCGGGGTCCCAACGGCTCGGCAAAACGACCCTGGCACCTCCCAAGCGCGAGTATGAGCCCCAGCGACCCAGCACGGGGTCCCAGATGCTCGCCAAAAGGTCCCTGGCACCTCCCCAGCACGCGCACTGGGCCCAGTGACCCCATGCGGTGTCCCAGCGGCTCACAAGTGGTCCCGGGCACATCCCCAGCGCGCGCACTGGCCCCAGCGACCCCGCGAGGGGTCCCTATGACTCGCAAAACGGTCCCTGGTGCCACCCCAGCAAGCGCACGGAGCCCAACAACCCCGCATGGGGTCTCAGCGGCTCGCAAATGGTCCCTGGCACATCCTCAGCGCGCGCACGGGCCCCAGCGACTTTTCGCGGGGTCCGAGCCGCTCACCAAATGGTCCCTGGCTCCTCTCCAGCGCGCGCACAGGCCCCATCGACCCCGCGCAGAGTCCCAGCGGCTATCCAAATGGTCCCTGGCACCTCCCCAGCACGCGCACAGATTTCAAAGACCCCGCGCTGGGACCGACCGGTTCGCCAAATGGTCCCTGGCCCCTACCCAGCGTGCGCAAGGGCCCCAAACACCACACGCGGTGTCCAACCGGCTCACCAAATGGTCCCTGGCCCCTCACCACGGAACGCATGGTCTCCAGCGACCTCGTGCAGGGTCCAAGCGGCTCGCCAAATGGTCCCTGGCACCTCCCCAGCGCGCAGCACAGGCCCCAGTGACGCCGCGGGGTCCCAGCGCTCGCTAAAATATCCCTGATACATCCCCAGCTTGCGCACAGGTCCCAGCGGCTCGCCAATACGGTCCCTGGTACCTCACCAGCATGCGCACTGGACCCAGCGATCCCACATGGGATCCCAGCGGGTCAGAAATGGTCCCTGGCACATCCCCAGGGCGCGCACGGACCCCAGCGACTTTGCGCGGGGTCACAGCAGCTCGCCAAATGGTCCCTGGCCGCTCCCCAGCCCGTGCCCGGGGTCCAGCGACCCCCCGAGGGATACCAGCGGCTCTCCAAACGGTCCCTGGCACCTCCCTAGCACGGGGTCTCAGCGGCTCGCAAATGGTCCCTGGCACATCCTCAGCGTGCGCACTGACCCCAGCCACTTGGCGCGAGGTCCCAGCCGCTCGCCAAATGGTCCCTGGCTCCTCCCCAGTGTGCGCACGGGCCCCAGCGACCCCAAGCGGAGTCCCAGCGGCTTGCCAAATGGTCCCTGACACCTCCACAGCGAACGCACAGGCTTTAAAGACCCTGCGCAGGGACCGACCTGTTCACCAAATGGTCCCTGGCCCCTCCCCAGTGAACGCACAGGACCCAGTGACCATGTGAGGGGACCCAGCGACTCGCCAAATGGTCCCTGGCACCTCCCCAGCGCGCGTATGGGCCCCAGAGACCCCGCTCGGGTTCTGAGTGGCCCGCCAAACGGTCCCTGGCACCTCCCTAGCGAACGCACGGTCTCCACCAACCTTGTGCAGGGTCTAAGCGGCCCGCCAAATGGTCCCTGGCACCTCCCCAGCGCGCACACAGGCACCAGTGACCCCGCGTGGGGTCCAAGCGGCTCACCAAAATATAGCTGGCACCTCCGCAACACGCCAGACGGGCACAGCGACCCCGCGCGGGGTCCCAACGGCTCGGCGAACCGACCCTGGCGCCTCCCCAGCACGTGTACGGGCCCCAGCGACCCCGCACGGGGTCCCAGCTGCTCGACAAATGGTCCCTGGCGCCTGCCCAGCGTGTCGAGCCCCAGCGACCCCAAGACGGGGTCCCAGCCGCCGCCAAATGGTCCCTGGCACCTTACCAGCACGCGCGACGGGCTCCAGCGACACCGCTGCGGCGTCCTCAGCGGCTCGCTAAAATATCCCTGATACATCCCTAACGCGCACTGGGCCCAGCGACCGTACGCGGGGTCCCAGCGGCATGCCAAATGGTCCCTGGCACCTCCCCAGCACGTGCACAAAGCCCAGGGGACCGCGCGCGGGGTCCCAGCGGATCGCCAAACGGTCCCTGGTAACTCCCCAGCACGCGCACTGGGGCCAGCGACCCCACACGGGGTCCCAGCGGCAAGCAAATCGTCCCTGGCACATCCCCAGGGTGCGCACGGACCCAAGCGATTTGTGCGGGGTCACAGCGGCTCGCCAAATGGTCCCTGGCACCTCCCCAGGTCGCGCAGGTGGCCCAGCAACCCCACGCGGAGTCCCAGCGGCTCGCCAAATGGTTCCTGGCACGTCCCCAGGACAAGCACGGGGCCCAGCAACCCCGCGCGGGGTCCCAACGGCTCGTAAATAGTCCCTGGCACGTCCCTAGCACACGCACGTGCACCAGCGACTTTGCCTGGGGTCCTAGCGGGTCGCCAAACGCTAACAGGCACCTCCCCAGAGAGCACATGGGCTCCAGCAACCTCGCGCAGGATCACAGCGGCTCGTCAAATGGTCCCTGGCACCTCCCCAGCGCGCACACATGCCCCAGTGACCCTGCGTGGGGTCCCAGAGGCTCGCCAAAATGCCCCTGGTGCCCCCACAGCGTGTGCACAGACCACAGCGACCCTGCATGGGGTCCCAGGGGCTCGCCAAACAGTCACTGTCGCCTCCCCAGTGCCCGCACGGGCCCCAGCGACTTCGTGCGGGTTCCCAGCAGATTGCCAAATTGTCCATGTAACCTCCCCAGCACGTGCACGGACCCCAGCGACCCATCATGGGGTCCCAGCAGTTCGACAAATGGTCCCTGTAACCTCCCCAGCAGCGCGCTGGGCCCCAGCGACGCCTGCAGGGTCCCAGCTGCTCGCCAAACGGTCCTGGCACCTCTCCAGCACGCCTATGGGCCCCAGCGACCCGGTGCAGGGTGTCATAGGCTCGCCAAACGGTCCCTGGCACCTCCCTATCGCGGGCAGGTAGCCCAGGCACCCCGCGTGGGGTCCCAACGGCTCGCCAAATGGTCCCTGGAAACTCCCCAGCGCACGCACGGGCCCCAGCGACCCCACGCAGGGTCCCAGCAGATCGCCAAACGGTCCTTGACACCTCCCTATCGCGTGCACGTGGCCCAGCGACCCAGCTCGGGGTCCCAGAGGCTGGGCAAATGGTCCCTGGCTCCTCCCAGTACGTGCACGGGCTCAGATGACTCTCGCACGGGTCCCAGAGGCTCGCCAAATGGTCCCTGGCACCTCCCAGCACGTGCATGGACAGCAGCGACCCTGCGACGGGTCCCAGCGTCTCGCTAAATGGTCCCTGGTGCCGCCACAGCGTGCGCACAGACCACAGCGACCCTGCGTGGTGTCCCAGCTGCTCGCCAAACGGTCCCTGTCGCCTCCCCAGTGCCCGCACGGGCCCCAGCGACTCGCAGGGGTCCCAGCAGATTGCCAAACGGTCCCTTGTGCCTCCACAGCGCGGGCATGGGCCCCAGCGACCCCGCGCGGGTGTCCCAGCGTCTCGCCAAATGGTACCTGGCACCTCCCCAGCGTGCGCACGGGCTCAGGCGACATAGCGTGGGGTCCCAGCGGCTCGCCAAACAGCCCCTGGCACCTCACTATCTCGTGCACGGTGCCCAGCGACCCTGCGCGGGGTACCAGTGGGTCGCCAAATGGTCCCTGGGACCTCCCCAGCGTGCATACGGGCTCAGACGACTTCGCGTGGTGTCCCAGCGGCTCGCCAAACGGTCCCTGGCACCTCACAATCGAGCACATGGTGCCCAGCGACCCTGCGCGGGGTACCAGTGGGTCACCAAATGGTCCCTGGGACCTCCCCAGCGTGCGCACGGGCTCAGGCGACTTCGAGTGGGGTCCCAGAGGCTCGGTAAACAGTCCCTGACACCTCCCCAGCGAGAGCACGGGCACCAGCGAACCCGCGAGGGGTCCCAGCGGCTCGCCAAATGCTCCCTGGCACCTCCTCAGCACACGCACAGGCTCAGATGACTTCGCACGGGGTCCCAGAGGTTTGGCAAACGGTCCCTGGCACCTCCCCAGTGCGCCCACTGGCCCCAACGACCCCGCGTAGGGTCCCAGCGGCTCGCTAAATGGTCCCTGGTGCCTCCACAGCGTGCGCACGGACCACAGCGACACTGCGTGGGGTCCCAGCTGATTGCCAAACAGTCCCTGTCGCCTCCCCAGTGCACGCACGGGCCCTAGCGACTTTGTGCGGGGTCCCAGCGGATTGCCAAATGGTCCCTGGCAACTCCACAGGGCGTGTACGGGCACCAGCGACCCCGGGCAGGGTCCTACTGGCTCGCCAAACGGTCCCTGGCACCTCCCTATCGTGGGCACGGAGCCCAGCGACCCCGCGTGGGGTCCCAGCGGCTCGCCAAATGGTCCCTGGCATCTCCCCAGTACGCGCACGGGCCCCAGAGACTTGACTCGGGGTCCCATAGGCTCAGCAAACGGTCCCTGGCACCTCCCCAGCACGTGCACGGGCACCATCGACCCTGCGTGGGGTCCCAGAGGCTCGGCAAACGGTCCCTGGCACCTACCCAGCGCGAGCACGGCCCCCAGCGACTTCGCGTAGGGTCCCAGAGGCTTGGCAAACGGTCCCTGGCACCACCCCAGCGAACCCACGGTCCCTAAAGACAGCGCGCAGGGTCCCAGCGGCTTGCTAAATGGTCCCTGGCACCTCCCCAGCGCGTGCACGGGCACCATCGACCCTGCGTGGGGTCCCAGAGGCTCGGCGAACGGTCCCTGGCACCTCCCTATAGCGTGCACAGTGCCCTGCGACCCCGTGCGGGGTCCCAGCGGCACGCCAAATGGTCCCTGGCACCCCAGCACATGCATGGGCCCCACAGACGTGACGCGGGGTCCCATAGGCTTGGCAAATTGTCCCTGGCACTTCCCCAGCACGCGCACGGGCCAAGCGACCCTGCGTGGGGTCCAAGAGGCTCGGTACACAGTCTCTGGCACCTACCCAGCGAGTGCACGGGCACCAGCGACCCCGCACGGCGTCCCAGAGGCTCACCAAACGCTCCCTGGCACCTCTCCATCCCGTATACGGGACCCAGCGACCCCGTGCAGGGTCCCAGAGGCTCGCCAAATGATCCCAGGCACTTCCCCAGCGCGTGCACGGGCTCAGACGACTTCGCACGGGGTCGAAGAAACCCGGCACGCGGTCCCTGGCACCTCTCCAGCGTGCCTACGGGCCCCAGCGACCCCGCGCAGCGTCCCAGCGGCTCGCCAAACGGTCCCTGGCACCTCCTATCGTGCGCACGGTGCCCTGCGACCCTGTGTGGGGTCCCAGCTGCTCGCCAAACGATCCCTGGCACCTCCACAGCACGCGCACGGGCCCAAGCGACTTTGTGCGGGGTCCCAGTGGATTGCCAAAAGGTCCCTGGCACCTCCCTAGAACGCGCACGGGACCCAGCCACCCCACGCGGGGTCCCAGCGGATCGCCAAACGGTCCCTTGTGCCTCCACAGCACGCGCACAGGCCCCAGCGACCCCGAGCGGGGTCCCAGCGCCCCGCCAAATGGTGCCTGTCGCCTCCCCAGCGCGCGCACGTGCCCCAGCGACCCAGCGCGCTGTCCCAGCGGCTCTCCAAACGATCCCTGTCGCCTCCCCAGTGCGTGCACGGGCCCCAGCGACTTCGTGCGGGGTCCCAGCGGATTGCCAAACGGTCCCTGTCGCTTCCCCAGTGCGCGCACGGGCCAAAGCGACTTTGTGCGGGGTCCCAGTGGATTGCCAAAAGGTCCCTGGCACCTCCCCAGCGCGCGCTCGGGCCCCAGCGACCCCACGCGGGGTCCCAGCGGCTCGCCAAACTGTCCCTGGCTGCCTCCACAGCGCATGCAGCGGGCACCAGCGACCCCGCGGGGTCCCAGCGGCTTGCCAAACTGTCCCTGGCACCTTTCCAGCACGCCTACGGGCCCCAGCGACCCCGCGCAGGGTCCCAGCAGATCGCCAAACGGTCCTTGGCACCTCCCCATTGCGCGCACGGTTCTCAGCGACTTCACGGATTGTCCCAGAGGCTCGGTAAACAGTTCCTGGCACTCCACAGCCGAGCATGGGCACCAGCAACCCCGCGCGGGGTCCCAACGTCTTGCCAAACGGTCCCTGGCACCTCCCCAGCGAAATGCACAGGCCCCAGTGACTTGACGCGGGGTCCCAGAGGCTCGGCAAATGGTCCATGGCACCTCCCCAGCGCGCGCAAGGGTCCCAGCGACCCCACGCAGGGTCCCAGCCGATCACCAAATGGTCCCTTGTGCCTCCACAGCGCAGGCACGGGCCCCAGCGACCCCGCGCGGGGTCCCAGAGACTCGCCAAACGGTGCCTGTCGCTTCCCCACCTCCCCATTGCGTGCACGGGCCCCCGCGACTTCAAGCGTTGTACTAGCGGCTCGCCAAACGGTCCCTGGAACCTCCCCAGCGCGTGCACGGGCCCCAGACGACTTTGCGTGGGGTCCCAGAGGCTCGGCTAACGGTCCCTGGCACATCCACAGTGTGCGCACGGGCCCCATTGACCCTGCGTGGCGTCCCAGCGGCTCGCCAAACTGTGCCTGTCTCCTCCCCAGTGCGCGCACGGGCCCAAGCGACTTTGTGCGGGGTCCCAGTGGATTGCCAAAAGGTCCCTGGCACCTCCCTAGAACGCGCACGGGACCCAGCCACCCCACGCGGGGTCCCAGCAGATCGCCAAACGGTCCCTTGTGCCTCCACAGCACGCGCACAGGCCCCAGCGACCCCGCGCGGGGTCCCAGCGTTCAGTAAATGGTCCCTGGCACCTCCCCAGCGCGCGACGTGCCCCAGCGACCCAGCGGCTGTCCCAGCGGCTCTCCAAACGCATCCCTGGCACCTCCCCAGTGCGTGCATCGGGCCCCAGCGACTTCGCGCGGGGTCCCAGCGGCTTGCCAAACGGTCCCTGGCGCTTCCCCAGCATGCGCACGGGCCACAGCGACTTTGTGCGGGTCCCAGCGGCTCGCCAAAGCGTCCCTGGCACCTCCCCAGCGCGCACGGGCACCAGCGACCCTGCGTGGGTCCCAGCGGCTCGCCAAACGGTCCCTGGCACCTACCCAGCGCGAGCACGGCCCCCAGCGACCCCGTGCAGGGTCCCAGAGGCTCGCCAAATGATCCCAGGCACTTCCCCAGCTGCGCACGGGCTCAGACGACTTCGCACGGGGTCGAAGAAACCCGGCACGCGGTCCCTGGCACCTCTCCAGCGTGCCTACGGGCCCCAGCGACCCCGCGCAGGGTCCCAGCGGCTCGCCAAACGGTCCCTGGCACCTCCTATCGTGCGCACGGTGCCCTGCGACCCTGTGTGGGGTCCCAGCTGCTCGCCAAACGATCCCTGGCACCTCCACAGCGCGCGCACGGGCCCAAGCGACTTCGTGCGGGTCCCAGCGGATTGCCAAAGGTCCCTGGCACCTCCCCAGCGCGCGCACGGGACCCAGCGACCCCACGCGGGGTCCCAGCGGATCGCCAAACGGTCCCTTGTGCCTCCACAGCACGCGCACGGGCCCCAGCGACCCCGCGCAGGGTCCCAGCGACCCGCCAAATGGTGCCTGTCGCCTCCCCAGCGCGCGCACGTGCCCCAGCGACCCAGCGCGCTATCCCAGCGGCTCACCAAACAATCCCTGTCGCCTCCCCAGTGCGCGCACGGGCCCCAGCGACTTCATGCGGGGTCCCAGCGGATTGCCAAACGGTCCCTGTCGCTTCCCCAGTGCGCGCACGGTCCAAAGCGACTTTGTGCGGGGTCCCAGTGTATTACCAAAAGGTCCCTGGCACCTCCCCAGCGGCGCTCGGGCCCCAGCGACCCCACGCGGGGTCCAAACGGATCGCCAAACTGTCCCTGCTGCCTCCACAGCGCATGCACGGGCACCAGCGACCCCGCGCGGGGTCCCAGCGGCTTGCCAAACGGTCCCTGGCACCTCTCCAGCACGCCTACGGGCCCCAGCGACCACGCGCAGGGTCCCAGCAGATCGCCAAACGGTCCTTGGCACCTCCCCATTGCGCGCACGGTTCTCAGCGACTTCACGGATTGTCCCAGAGGCTCGGTAAACAGTTCCTGGCACTCCACTGCCGAGCATGGGCACCAGCAACCCCGCGCGGGGTCCCAACGTCTTGCGAAACGGTCCCTGGCACCTCCCCAGCGAGCGCACAGGCCCCAGTGACTTGACGCGGGGTCCCAGAGGCTCGGCAAATGGTCCATGGCACCTCCCCAGCGCGCACGGGTCCCAGCGACCCCACGCAGGGTCCCAGCCGCTCACCAAACGGTCCCTTGTGCCTCCACAGCGCGGGCATCGGGCCCCAGCGACCCCGTGGGATCCCAGCGTCTCGCCAAATGGTACCTGTCACCTCCCCATTGCTTGCACGGTCCCCAGCGACTTCAAGCGTTGTACCAGCCGCTCGCCAAACGGTCCCTGGAACCTCCCCAGCGTGTGCACGGGCCCCAGACGACTTCGCGTGGGGTCCCAGAGGCTCAGCAAACGGTCCCTGACACTTCCACAGCGTGCGCACGGGCCCAAGCGACCCTGCGTGGGTTCCCAGCGGCTCACCAAATGGTCCCTGTCGCCTCCCCAGTGCGCGCACGGGCCCCAGCGACTTTGTGCGGGGTCCCAGCGGATTGCCAAAAGGTCCCTGGCACCTCCCTAGCACGCGCGACGGGACCCAGCCACCCCACGCGGGGTCCCAGCGGATCGCCAAACAGTCCCTTGTGCCTCCACAGCACGCGCCCCAGGCCCCACCGCCCCGTGCGGGGTCCCAGCGGCTCGCCAAATGGTGCCTGGCAACTCCCCGGCGCACGCACGGGCCCCAGCGACCCAGCGCGGTGTCCCAGCGGCTCGCCAAACGATCCCTGGCACCTCCCCAGCGCGTGCACGGGCCCCAGCGACCTCGCGCGGGTCCCAGCGGATCGCCAAACGGTCCCTGGCACCTCCCCAGCGCGCGCACGGGCCACAGCGACCTTGTGCGGGTCCCAGCGGCTCGCCAAATGGTCCCTGGCACCTCCCCAGCGCGCGCTCGGGCCCCAGCGACCCCACGCGGGGTCCCAACGGATCGCCAAACTGTCCCTGCTGCCTCCACAGCGCATGCACGGGCACCAGCAACCCCGCGTGGGGTCCCAGCAGCTTGCCAAACGGTCCCTGGCACCTCTCCAGCACGCCTATGGGCCCCAGCGACCACGCGCAGGGTCCCAGCAGCTCGCCAAACGGTCCTTGGCACCTCCCCATTGCGCGCACAGTTCACAGCGACTTCACGGGTTGTCCCAGAGGCTCGGTAAACAGTTCCTGGCACCTCTACAGTGCGAGCACGGGCACCAGCAACCCCGCGTGGGGTCCCAACGTCATGCCAAACGGTCCCTGGCACCTCCCCAGTTCGCCTACGGGCCCCAGCGACCCCTCGCAGGGTCCCATCGGCTCGCCAAATGGTCTCTGGCAACTCCCTATCACGCACACGGGGCCCAGCGGCTCACCAAATGTTCCCTGGCACCTCCCCAGCGCGCGCACGCGCTCCAGCGACTTGACGAGGGGTCCCAGCGGCTCGGCAAATGGTCCCTGGCATCTCCCCAGCGCGCGCACGGGCCCTAGCGACCACAGGCTGTGTCCCAGCGTCTCGCCAAATGGTACTTGGCACCTCCTTATTGCGCGCACGGGCTACAGCGACTTCACACGTTGTCCCAGAAGCTCGGCAAATGGTCCATGGAACCTCCTCAGCATGCGCACGGGCCCCAGAGGCTCGGCAAACAGTCCCTGGCACCTCCCCAGCGCATGCATGGGCACCAGCGACCCCGCGCAGGGTCCCAGCGGCTCGCTAAACTGTCCCTGGTGCCTCCACAGCATGCGACGGGCACCAGCGACCCTGCGCGGGTCCCAGCGGCTCGCCAAACGGTCCCTGTCGCCTCCCCAGTGCGCGCACGGGCTCAGACGACTTCGCACATGGTCCCAGAGGCTGGGCAAACGGTCCCTGGCACCTCCCCAGCACACCCACGGGCCCCAACGACCCTGCGCAGGGTCCCAGCGGCTCGCTAAATGGTCCCTGGTGCCTCCACAGCGTGCGCACGGACCACAGCGACCCTGCGTGGGGTCCCAGCTGCTCGCCAAACGGTCCCTGTCGCATCCCCAGTGCGCGCACGGGAACCAGAGACCCCGCGTGGGGTCCTAGCGGCTTGCCAAACGGACCCTGGCACCTCCACAGGGCATGCACAGGCCCCAGCGACCCCGCGTGGGGTCCCAGAAGTTCGACAAATGTTCCCTGGCACCTCCCCAGCGCGTGCACGGGCGCCAGCGACCCCGCGTGGGGTCCCAGAGGTTTGGCAAACGGTCCCTGGCACCTCCCCAGCGCGCCAACGGGCACCAGCGACACCGTGCAGGGTCCCAGCGGCTCGCTAAATGGTCCCTGGCGCCTCCCCAGCGTGCGCACGGGCCCCAGCGACTTTGTGTGGGGTCCCAGCGGATTGCCAAACGGTCCCTGTCACCTCCACAGCTCATGCACGGGCACCAGCAACAACGCATGGGGTTCTAGCGGCTCACCAAACATTCCCTGGCACCTCCCCAGCAGCGCACGGGTATTAGCGACCTCGGCGTGGTCCCAGCGGATCGCCAAACGACCATCTGGCAGCTTCCCAGCGTATGCAAGGGCCCCAGCGACCCCGTGTGGGGTCCCAGAGGCTCGGCAAATGGATCTTGGCACCTCCCCAGTATGCGCCCTGGCGCAAGCTGCCCCGTGCGGGGTCCCAGCCGCTCGCCAAATGCTCCCTGGCACATCCCCAGTGCGCGCACGGGCTCAGCGACCCGCGCGGGGTCCCAGAGGCTCGGCAAACGGTCCCTGGCACCTCCCCAGCTGCGTGCCAACGGGCACCAGCGACCCCGCGCAGGGTCCCAGCGGCTCGCTAAACGGTCCCTGGAGCCTCCACAGCGTGCGAACGGGCACCAGTGACCCTGTGTGGGGTCCCAGCGGCTCGCCAAACGCTCCCTGGCACCTCCCCAGTGCGTGCACGGGCCTCAGCGACCCCACGCGGGGTACCCAGCGGCTCACCAAACGATCACCTGGCACCTTCGCAGCGCGCAGATGGGCCCCAGCGACCCTGCGTGGTGTCCCAGCGGCTCGCCAAACGACACCTGGCACCTTCCCAGTGTGAGCACTGGAATCAGCGACCACGGGCGGTGTCCCAGCGGCTCGCCAAACGACACCTGGCACCTTCCCAGCGTGCGCACGGGACCCAGCGACCTCGGGCAGGGTCCCAGCGGCTCGCCAAACGACACCTGGCACATTCCCAGCACGCGCATGGGCCCCAGCGACCCCGCGCAGGGTCCCAGCGGCTCACCAAACGAAACCTGGCACCTGCCCAGCGCACGCACTGGCCCCAACATCCCCACCTTGGGTCACAGCGGCTCGACAAACGACACCTGGCACCTTCCCAGCGCTTGCACGGGCCCCAGCGACCCGCGCAGGGTCCCAGCGGCTCGCCAAACGACACCTGGCACCTTCCCAGCGCGCGCACGGGCCCCAGCGACCCTGCGCGGGTCCCAGCGGCTCGCCAAACGACACCTGGCACCTTCCCAGCGCGCGCACGGGCCCCAGCGACCTTGCATGGGGTCCCAGCGGCTCACCAAACGACACCTGGCACCTTCTCAGCGCGCGCACGGGCCCCAGCGACCCCGCGCGGTCCCAGCGGCTCGCCAAATGAGACCTGGCACCTTCCCAGCACGCGCACTGGCCCCAGCGACCCCGCGCGGGGTCCCAGCGGCTCGCCAAACGACACCTGGCACCTTCCCAGCAGTGCACATGGGCCCCAGCGACCCCGCATGGTCCCAGCGGCTCGCCAAATGACACCTGGCACCTTCCCAGCACGCGCACGGGCCCCAGCGAACCCGCGCGGGGTCCCAGCGGCTCGCCAAATGACACCTGGCACCTTCCCAGCGTGCACAGGGCCCCAGCGACCCCGCTGGGGTCCCAGCGGCTCGCCAAACGACACCTGGCACCTTCCCAGCGCGCGACGGGCCCCAGCGACCC
Source organism: Acipenser oxyrinchus oxyrinchus (assembly GCA_030684275.1). Lineage (NCBI taxonomy): Eukaryota > Metazoa > Chordata > Actinopteri > Acipenseriformes > Acipenseridae > Acipenser > Acipenser oxyrinchus. Next base: position 6,356,364 of record CM060281.1, on the reverse strand, counting down.
CGCGCGGGCTCCCAGGGGCTCAGCAAACGAAACCTGGCACCTTCCCAGCACGCGCACTGGCCCCAGCGACCCCGCGCGGGGTCCCAGCGGCTCGCCAAACGACACCTGGCACCTTCCCAGTGTGCGCACGGGCCCCAGCGACCCCGGCGGGGTCCCAGCGGCTCGCCAAACGACACCTGGCACCTTCCCAGCGCATGCACGGGCCCCAGCGACCCTGACCGTGGTCCCAGCGGCTCACCAAATGACACCTGGCACCTTCCCAGCGCACGCATGGGCCCCAGCGACCCGCGCAGGGTCCCAGCGGCTCGCCAAACGACACCTGGCACCTTCCCAGCGCGCGCGGGCCCCAGCGACCTCAGGCGGGGTCCCAGCGGCTCGCCAAACGACACCTGGCACCTTCCCAGCGCGCGCACGGGCCCCAGCGACCCCGCGCGGGCTCCCAGCGGCTCAGCAAACGACACCTGGCACCTTCCCAGCACGCGCACTGGCCCCAGCGACCCCGCGCGGTGTCCCAGCGGCTCGCCAAACGACACCTGGCACCTTCCCAGCGCGCAGATGGGCCCCAGCGACCCCGCGCAGGGTCCCAGCGGCTCAGCCAAACGACACCTGGCACCTTCCCAGCACGCGCACGGGCCCCAGCGACCCCGCGCGGTGTCCCAGCGGCTCGCCAAACGACACCTGGCACCTTCCCAGCGTGCGCACGGGCCCCAGCGACCCCGGCGGGGTCCCAGCGGCTCGCCAAACGACACCTGGCACCTTCCCAGCGATGCAAGGGCCCCAGCGACCCACGCGGGGTCCCAGCGGCTCGCCAAACGACACCTGGCACCTTCCCAGCGCACGCATGGGCCCCAGCGACCCGCGCAGGGTCCCAGCGGCTCGCCAAACGACACCTGGCACCTTCCCAGCGCGCGCACGGGCCCCAGCGACCCGCGCGGGGTCCCAGCGGCTCGCCAAACGACACCTGGCACCTTCCCAGCACGCGCACTGGCCCCAGCGACCCCGCGCGGGGTCCCAGCGGCTCGCCAAACGACACCTGGCACCTTCCCAGCGCGCGCACGGGCCCCAGCGACCACGGCGGGGTCCCAGCGGCTCGCCAAACGACACCTGGCACCTTCCCAGCGCGTGCACGGGCCCCAGCGACCCCGCTGGGTCCCAGCGGCTCGCCAAACGACACCTGGCACCTTCCCAGCGCGCGCACGGGCCCCAGCGACCTCGGGCGGGGTCCCAGCGGCTCGCCAAACGACACCTGGCACCTTCCCAGCGTATGCAAGGGCCCCAGCGACCCCGCCGGGGTCCCAGCGGCTCACCAAACGACACCTGGCACCTTCCCAGCGGGCGCACGGGCCCAGCGACCCAAGCAGTGGTCCCAGCGGCTCGCCAAACGACACCTGGCACCTTCCCAGCACGCGCATGGGCCCCAGCGACCCCGCGCAGGGTCCCAGCGGCTCACCAAACGACACCTGGCACCTTCCCAGCGCAGCACTGGCCCCAGCGACCCCGCGCTGGGTCCCAGCGGCTCGCCAAACGACACCTGGCACCTTCCCAGCGCACGCACGGGCCCCAGCGACCCGCGCAGGTGTCCCAGCGGCTCGCCAAACGACACCTGGCACCTTCCCAGCATGCGCATGGGCCCCAGCGACCCCGCGCAGGGTCCCAGCGGCTCGCCAAACGACACCTGGCACCTTCCCAGCGCGCGCACTGGCCCCAGCGACCCTGCGCGGGGTCCCAGCGGCTCACCAAACGACACCTGGCACCTTCCCAGCGCGCGCACGGGCCCCAGCGACCCACGCGGGTCCCAGCGGCTCGCCAAACGACACCTGGCACCTTCCCAGCGCGCACAGGGCCCCAGCGACCCGCGCGGGTCCCAGCGGCTCGCCAAACAACACCTGGCACCTTCCCAGCGTGCACATGGGCCCCAGCAACCCGCGCGGGTCCCAGCGGCTCGCCAAACGACACCTGGCACCTTCCCAGCGCGTGCACGGGCCCCAGCGACCCCGGCGGGGTCCCAGCGGCTCGCCAAACGACACCTGGCACCTTCCCAGCGCATGCACGGGCCCCAGCGACCCCGCGCGGGTCCCAGAGGCGCGCCAAACGACACCTGGCACCTTCCCAGCGCGCACGGGCCCCAGCGACCCCGCGCGGGTCCCAGCGGCTCGCCAAATGACACCTGGCACCTTCCCAGCACGCGCACGGGCCCCAGCGACCCGCGCGGGGTCCCAGCGGCTCACCAAACGACACCTGGCACCTTCCCAGCGCGCGCAAGGGCCCCAGCGACCCCGCCTGGGGTCCCAGCGGCTCGCCAAACGACACCTGGCACCTTCCCAGCACATGCATGGGCCCCAGCGACCCCGCGCAGGGTCCCAGCGGCTCGCCAAACGACACCTGGCACCTTCCCAGCGCGCGACTGGCCCCAGCGACCCAGGCGGGGTCCCAGCGGCTCGCCAAACGACACCTGGCACCTTCCCAGAGCGCATACGGGCCGCAGCGACCCACGCGGAGTCCCAGCGGCTCGCCAAACGACACCTGGCACCTTCCCAGCGCGCACGGGCCCCTACGACCCACGCGGGTCCCAGCAGCTCGCCAAATGACACCCGGCACTTTCCCAGCGCACGCTCGGGCCCCAGCGACACCGCGCGGGTCCCAGCGGCTCAGCAAACGACACCTGGCACCTTCCCAGCACGCGCATGGGCCCCAGCGACCCCGCGCAGGGTCCCAGCGGCTCACCAAACGACACCTGGCACCTTCCCAGCGCGCGCACGGGCCCCAGCGACCTCGCGGGGTCCCAGCGGCTCGCCAAACGACACCTGGCACCTTCCCAGCGCACGCAGGGCCCCAGCGACCCCGCCTGGGGTCCCAGCGGCTCGCCAAACGACACCTGGCACCTTCCCAGCGCGCGCATGGGCCCCAGCGACCCCGCGCAGTCCCAGCGGCTCGCCAAACGACACCTGGCACCTTCCCAGCGCGCACACGGGCCCCAGCGACCCGCACGGGTCCCAGCGGCTCGCCAAACGACACCTGGCACCTTCCCAGCGCGCGCACGGGCCCCAGCGACCCGCGCGGGTTCCCAGCGGCTCGCCAAACGACACCTGGCACCTTCCCAGCGTGCGCACGGGCCCCAGCGACCACGCCGGGGTCCCAGCGGCTCGCCAAACGACACCTGGCACCTTCCCAGCGTGCGCACGGGCCCCAGCGACCCCGCGCGGGTCCCAGCGGCTCGCCAAACGACACCTGGCACCTTCCCAGCGCGCGCACGGGCCCCAGCGACCCAGGGCGGGGTCCCAGCGGCTCGCCAAACGACACCTGGCACCTTCCCAGCGCGCGCACGGGCCCCAGCGGCTCGCCAAACGACACCTGGCACCTTCCCAGCGCACGCACGGGCCCCAGCGACCCCGCGCGGGTCCCAGCGGCTCGCCAAACGACACCTGGCACCTTCCCAGCGCGCGCACGGGGCCAACCGACCCATGCAGGGTCCCAGCGGCTCGCCAAACGACACCTGGCACCTTCCCAGCGCGCGCACGGGCCCCAGCAACCCCGCCGGGTCACAGCGGCTCGACAAACGACACCTGGCACCTTCTCAGCGCGCACGGGGTCAACCGTTCCCAGCAGGGTCCCAGCAGCTCGCCAAACGACACCTGGCACCTTCCCAGCATGCGCATGGGCCCCAGCGACCCCGCGCAGGGTCCCAGCGGCTCGCCAAACGACACCTGGCACCTTCCCAGCACGCGCACGGGCCCCAGCGACCCCGCGCTGTGTCCCAGCGGCTCGCCAAACGACACCTGGCACCTTCCCAGCGTGCGCACGGGAATCAGCGACCCAGCGCGGGGTCCCAGCGGCTCGCCAAACGACACCTGGCACCTTCCCAGCGCGCGACAGGCCCCAGCGACTCCGCGCGGGGTCCCAGCGGCTCGCCAAACGACACCTGGCACCTTCCCAGCGCATGCAAGGGCCCCAGCGACCCCGCCCGGGGTCCCAGCGGCTCGCCAAACGACACCTGGCACCTTCCCAGCGTGCGCACGGGCCCCAGCGACCCGCGCAGGGTCCCAGCGGCTCGCCAAACGACACCTGGCACCTTCCCAGCGCATGCACAGGCCCCAGCGACCCCGCGCAGGGTCCCAGCGGCTCGCCAAATGACACCTGGCACCTTCCCAGCGCGCGCACGGGCCCCAGCGACCCCGCGGGGTCCCAGCAGCTCGCCAAACGACACCTGGCACCTTCCCAGCATGCGCACGGGCCCCAGCGACCCGCGCGGGTCCCAGCGGCTCGCCAAACGACACCTGGCACCTTCCCAGCGCGCGCACGGGCCCCAGCGACCCCGCGCGGTCCCAGCGGCTCGCCAAACGACACCTGGCACCTTCCCAGCGCGCGCACGGGCCCCAGCGACCCGCACGGGGTCCCAGCGGCTCGCCAAACGACACCTGGCACCTTCCCAGCGCGCGCACAGGCCCCAGCGACCCCGCGCGGTCCCAGCGGCTCGCCAAACGACACCTGGCACCTTCCCAGCGCACGCAAGGGCCCCAGCGACCCGCGGGGTCCCAGCGGCTCGCCAAACGACACCTGGCACCTTCCCAGCGCGCGCACGGGCCCCAGCGACCCGCGCGGGCTCCAAGGGGCTCAGGCAAATGAAACCTGGCACCTTCCAAGCACGCGCACGGGCCCCAGGAACCCCACGCGGGTACCAGCGCAACGCCAAACGACACCTGGCACCTTCCCAGCACGCGCACAGGCCACAGCGACACAGCATGGGATCCCAGTGGCTCGCCAAACGACACCTGGCACCTTCCCAGCGCGCGCACGGGCCCCAGCGACCCCGCGCGGGTCCCAGCGGCTCGCCAAACGAAACCTGGCACCTTCCCAGCACGCGCACGGGCCCCACCGACCCCGCGCAGGGTCCCAGCGGCTCGCCAAACGACACCTGGCACCTTCCCAGCGCGCGCACGGGCCCCAGCGACCCCGAGCGGGTCCCAGCGGCTCGCCAAATGACAACTGGCACCTTCCCAGCGCGCACTGGCCCCAGCGACCCTGCACGGGGGCCCAGCGCCTTGTCAAACGACACCTGGCACCTTCCCAGCGCGCGACAGGGCCCCAGCGACCCCGCGCGGTCCCAGCGGCTCGCCAAACGACACCTGGCACCTTCCCAGCGCACGCAAGGGCCCCAGCGACCCCGCAGGGTCACAGCGGCTCGCCAAACGACACCTGGCAACTTCCCAGCACGGACCCAGGCCCCAGCGACCCCGCGGGGTCCCAGCGGCTCAGCCAAATGACACCTGGCACCTTCCCAGCGCGCGCACGGGCCCCAGCGACCCCGCGGGGTCCCAGCTGCACGCCAAACGACACCTGGCACCTTCCCAGCACGCGCACGGGCCCCAGCGACCCAGCGCGGGGTCCCAGCGGCTCGCCAAACGACACCTGGCACCTTCCCACTGCACACACGTGATTCAGCGACCCGCGCAGGGTCCCAGCGGCTCACCAAATCAACACCTGGCACCTTCCCAGCGTGTGCAAGGGCCCCAGCGACCCCGCGTGTGGTCCCAGCGGCTTGCGAAACCGTCCCTGCCACCACCCCAGCATGCGTCGGGGCCCCAGCCACCCCGTGCGGGTTCCCAGCGGCTCGCCAAACGACACCTGGCACCTTCCCAGCGCGCACGGGGCCCAGCGACCCCACGCGGGGTCCCAGCGACTCGCCAAACGACACCTGGCAACTTCCCAGCGTGCACACTGGCCCCAGCTACCCCGCGGGGTCGCAGCGGCTCACCAAACGACACCTGGCACCTTCCCAGCGCGCGCACGGGCCCAGCGACCCCGCGGGGTCCCAGCGGATCGCCAAAACGACACCTGGCACCTCCCCAGCGGACGCACGGACACTAGCATCCCCACGCGGTGTCCCAGCGGCTCGCCAAACGGTCCCTGGCACCTCCCCAGTGTGCGCACGGGGCCCACCGACCCCTGCGCGGGGTCTCAACTGCTCGCCAAATGTTCCCTGGCACCTCCCAAGCATGCGCACGGATCCAAGCGACACCACGCAGGGTCCCAGTGGCTCGCCAAAACGACACCTGGCACCTCCCCAGCGCGTGCACGGACAATATCGACCCCACGCGGGGTCCCAGCGGCTTGCGAAACCGTCCCTGGCACCTCCCCAGCACGCGTCGGGGCCCCAGCGACGCCGTGCGGGTTCCCAGCAGCTCGCCAAATGATCCCTGGCACCTACCCAGCACGCGCACAAGGCCCAGCTACCACGCGTGGGGTCCAAGCGGCTCGCCAAACAGCCCCTGGCACCTCCCCAGCAACGCACGGGCCCAGCGACCCCGCGGGGTCCCAGCAGCTCGACAAATGGTCCCTGGCACCTCCCCAGCAGCGCACAGGCCCCAGCGACCCCACGCGGGGTCCCAGCGGCTCGCCAAATGGTCCCTGGCACCTCCCCAGCGCGCGCACGGGACCCAGCGACCCCGCGGGGTCCCAGCGGCTCGCCAAATGGTCCCTGGCACCTCCCCAGCACGCGCACGGGCCCCAGCGACCCGGTGTGGGGTCCCAGCGGCTTGCCAAATGATCCCTGGTACCTCCCCAGCTCACGCTATGGGCCCAGCGACCCCACGTGTGTCCCAGCGGCTCGCCAAATGGTCCCTGGCACCTCCCCAGCGCGCGCACGGGCCCCAGCGACTTCGCGCGTGGTCCCAGCAGCTCACCAAATGGTCCCTGGCCCCTCCCCAGCGCGCACACGGTGCCCAGCGACTCCGCTGGGTCCAAGCGGCTCGCCAAATGGTCCCTGGCACTTCCCCAGCGCGCGCACAAGCCCCAGAGACCCCGCGTGGGGTCCCAGCGGCTCTCCAAAATGTCCCTGGCACCTCCCCAGCGCGGCACTAGGCACCAGCGACCCCAGCGTTGTCCCAGCGGCTCGCCAAATGGTCCCTGGCACTTCCCAGGGCGCACACGGCCCCAGCGACCCCGCGCCGGGTCCCAGCGGATCGCCAAATGTTCCCTGGCAGTACCCCGTAGCGCGCACTGGGCTAAGCGACGCCGCGCAGGTTCACAGCGGCACGCCAAACGGTCCCTGGCACCTCCACAGTACGCGCAAGGGGCCCAACGACCCCACACGGGGTCCCAGCGGCTCGCAAAACGGTCCCCGGCACATCCCCAGCGAACGCACGGTCTCCAGCGACCTCGCACAGGGTCCAAGCGGGTCGCCAAATTGTCTCTGGCACCTCCGCAGCGCGCGCACAGGCCCCAGTGACACCACGTGGGGTCCCAGCGGCTCTCCAAAATATCCCTGGCACCTCAGCAGTGGGAGCACTGGGCCCAGCAACCACACGCGGGGTACGAGCGGCTCGCCAAGTAGTCCCTGACACCTCCCCAGCACACGCATGGGCCCCAGCGACCACGGGCCAAATAATCCTTGGTACCTACCCAGCACGGGCACTGGGACTAGCGACTCCGCGCGGGGTCCCAGCGGCTCCCAAATGGTCCCTGGCACCTACCCAGCACGCGCACGGTGCCCAGCGACCCAGCGCGGGGTCCCAGCGGCTCGCCAAACGGTCCCTGGCACCTCCCCAGCGCACGCACTGGGCCCAGCGACCCCACGCGGGGTCCAAGCGACTCTGCCAAATGGTCCCTGGCATTTCCCCAGTGCGTGCACAAGCCCAAGCGACCCTGCGTGGGGTCCCAGCGGCTCTCCAAAATGTCCCTGGTACCTCCACAGCGCACGCTCTGGACACAGCGACCCCACGTGTGGTCCCAGCGGCTCACAAATGATCTCTGGCACTTCCCAAGTGCGCGCACGGGCCCCAGCGACTTCGTGTGGGCTCCCAGCCGCTCACCAAATGGTCCATGGCCCCTCCCCAGCAAGCCCACTGGGCCCAGAGACCCCAAGTGGTGTCCCAGCGGCTCGCAAATGGTCCCTGGCATATCCATAGCGTGACCACACGCCCAAGCAACCCCAGACGGGGTCCCTGCGGCTCACCAAATGATCCCTGGTACCTCCACAGCGCACGCTCTGGGCCCCAGCGACCCCGCGCGGCGTCTCAGCGGCTCGCCAAACGGTCCGTGGCACCTCCCCAGCACGATCATTGGGCCCAAAGACCACGCTCGGGGTCCAAGCGACTCGCAAAACGGTCCCTGGTACGTCCCCAGCGCACGCACTGGGCCCAGAGACCCCGCCCGGGGTCCAAGCGGATCGCAAAATGATCCCTGGCCCCTTCCCAGCGCGTGTACGGGGTCCAGCGACCCTGCGCCGGGTACCAGCGGCTCGCCAAACAGTCCCTGGCACCTCCCTAGCACACGCACGGGGCCAAGCAACAATGCGCGGGGTACCAGCAGCTCGACAAATGGTCCCTGGCACCTCCCCAGTGCGCACAAGCCCCAGCGACCCCATGTAGGGTCCCAGGGGCTCATCTAAATGTCCCTGGCACCTCCCCAGTGCGCGCACTGGGCCCAGCGACCGCACGGGGTGTACGAGCGGCTCGCTAAATAGTCCGTGGCACCTACCCAGCACGCACATAGGCCCCAGCGACCCCACGCCAAATAATCCTTGGAACCTCCCCAGCACGCGCACGGGCCCTAGCGACCCCATGCGGGGTCCCTGCGGCTCGCACAAATGGTCCCTGGCACCACCCCAGCACCCGCACTTGGCCCAGAGACCCCGCGCGGGGTGTCCCAGCGGCTAGCCAAATGGTCCCTGGCCCCTCCCTAGCACACGCACTGGCCTTAGCGACCCCGCACGGGGTCCCAGCGGCTCGGCAAATGGTCCCTGGTGCCTCCCCAGCACGCGCACGGGCCCCGGCAACAACACATGGGGTCCCAGCGGCTCGGCAAACGGTCCTTCGCACCAGCCCAGCACGCGAACGGGCCCCAGCGACCCCGCGGGGGCTCTCAGCGGCACGCCAAAAGGTCCCTGGAACATTCGCAGCACGCACGGGCCCCAGTGACCCCATGCGGGTCCCAGCGGCTCGCCAAATGTGCCTTGGCACATCCCTAGCGCGAGCACAGGCCCCAGCGACCCCACACGGGGTCCCAGCTGCGCGCCAAATGGTCCCTGGCACCTCCCCAGCACAAGCACGGGGCCCAGCAACCCCACGCAGTGTCCCAGAGGCTCGCCAAACGATCCCTGGTACCTCCCCAGCACGCCCACTAGGCCCAGCGACCCCGCGCGGTGTCCCAGCTGCTCGCCAAATGGTCCCTGGCACCTCCCCAGCACGCGCACAGGCCCCGGCGACCCAGTGCGGGGTCCCAGCGGCTCGGCAAACGGTCCGTGGCACCTCCCCAGCATGAGCATTGGGCCCAGCGACCGTGTGCTGGGTCCGAGCGGCTCGCCAAATGGTCCCTGGCACCTCCCAGCACGCGCCACGGGCCCCGGCGACCCAGTGCGGGGTCCCAACGGCTCCCCAAACGATCCCTGGCACCACCCCAGCACGCGCACAGGCACCAGCGACCCTGCACGGGTTCCCAGCGGCATGCCAAACAGTCCCTGGCACCTCCCTAGCACACGCACGGAGCCCAGCGACCCGCACGGGGTCCCAGCAGCTCGCCAAACGGTTCCTGGCACCTCCCCAGCGCGCGCACTGTGCCAAGCGTCCGCACGCAGGGTCTCAGCGACTCGCCAAATGGTCCCTGGCACATCCCCAGGGTGCGCACGGGCCCCAACGACTTCGCACGGGATCACAGCGGCTAGCCAAATGGTCCCTAGCCCCTTTCCAGTGCGTGCACGGGGCCCAGCGACCCCGCGAAGTGTCACAGCGGCTTCCCAAACGGTCCCTACCACATACCCAGCATGTGCACGGGCCCCAGAGACCTTGCGCGGGGTCCCAGCGGCACGCCAAACGGTCCCTGGCACCTGCGCAGCACGCGCACGGAACCCAACGACCCCCCGCGGGGTCCCAGCGGCTTGCCAATTTGTCGCTGGCATATCCCCAGCATGCAGCATACGCCCAGCGACCCAGCGCGAGGTCCCAGTGGCTCGCAAAACGGTCCCTGGTACCTCACCAGCACGCGCACTGGGCCCAGAGACCCCACACGGGGTCCCAGTGGCTCGCAAATGGTCCCTGGCCCCTGCCCAGTGTGTGCACGGGCCCCAGCAACCTCGCGCGGGGTACCAGTGGCTCGCAATTTGTCCCTGGCATATCCCCAGCGTGAGCACACGCCCCAGCGACCCCGCTCGGGGTCCCAGTGGCTCGCAAAACGGTCCCTGGTACCACCCCAGTACGCGTACTGGGCCAAGCGAACTCGCGCGGGGTCCCAGCGGCACATCCCAAGTGCACGCACAGGCCCCAGTGACCCCGAGTGGGTCCCAACAGCTAGCCAAAATATCCCTGGCACGCGGGCTCCAAGGCGCTCAGCAAACGAAACCTAGCACCTTCCCAGCACGCGCACTGGCCCCAACGACCCCACGCGGTGTCCCAGCAGCTCGCCAAACGACACCTGGCACCTTCCCAGTGTGCTCACGGGAATCAGCGACCACGGACGGGGTCCCAGCGGCTCGGCAAATGACACCTGGCACCTTCGCAGAGCATGCATGGACCCCAACGACCTTGCACGGGGTCCCAGCGGCTCATCAAACGACACCTGGCACCTTCCCAGCAGGGCGACGGGCCCAGCGACGCCAAGCAGTGGTCCCAGCGGCTCGCCAAACGACACCTGGCACCTTCCCAGCGCGTACACGCGCACGGGACCCAGCCACCCAACGCGGGGTCCCAGCGGATTGCCAAACGGTCCCTTGTGCCTCCACAGCACGCGCTCGGGTCCCAGTGACCCCGACAGGGTCCCAGCGGCTCGCCAAATGGTCCCTGGCACCTCCCCAGCGCGCGCACGGGCCCCAGCGACCCCGCGCTGGGTCCCAGCGGCTCGCCAAATGGTCCCTGGCACCTCCCCAGCACGCGCACGGGCCCCAGCGACTTCACGCGGTGTCCCAGAGGCTCGGCAAACGGTCCCTGGCACCTCCCCAGCGCATGCACGGGCCCCAGCGACCCTGCGTGGAGTCCCAGCGGCTCGCCAAACGGTCCCTGTCGCCTCCCCAGTGCGCGCACGGGCCCCAGCGACTTTGTGCGGGGTCCCAGCGGATTGCCAAACTGTACTTGTCACCTCCACAGCGCGTGCACGGGCACCAGCGCGCGGGTCCCAGAGTTTCGGCAAATGGTCGCTGGCACCTCCCCAGTGCGCCTATGGGCCCCAGCGACCCGGCGCAGTTTCCCAGAGGCTCGGCAAATGGGCGCTGGCACCTCCCCAGCGCGGGCACGGGCTCAGGCGACATCGCACAGGCTCCCAGAGGCTCAGCAAAAGATCCCTGGCACCTCCCCAGCGTGTGCACGGGCACCAGCGACCCCGCGTGGGGTCCCAGCAGCTCGACAAATGGTCCCTGGCACCTCCCCAGCACGCGCACGGGCACCAGCGACTTCGCGCAGGGTCCCAGCGGCTCGCCAAACGGTCCCTGGTGCCTCCACAGCGTGCGAACAGGCACCAGCGTCCCTGCGTGGGGTCCCAGCGGCTCGCCAAACGGTCCCTGGCACCTCCCCAGCACACGCACTTGCCCCAGCGAACCCGCAACCTGTCCCAGCTTCTCGCCAAATGGTACCTGGCACCTCCCCAGCACGCGCACGGGCCCCAGCGACTTCAACGCGGTGTCCCAGAGGCTCGGCAAATGGTCCCTGGCACCTCCCCAGTACGCGCACGGGCCCAAGCGACCCCATGCGGGGTCCCAGCGGCTCGCCAAATGCTCCCTGGCACCTCCCCAGCGCGCGCACGGGCTCAGACGACTTCGCACGTGGTCCCAGAAGCTTGGCAAACGGTCCCTGGCACCTCCCCAGCGCGCCCACGGGACCCAACGACCCAGCACAGGGTCCCAGCGGCTCGCTAAATGGTCCCTGGTACCTCCACAGAGTGCGTACAGACCACAGCGACCCTGCGTGGGGTCCCAGCAGCTTGGCAAACGGTCAATGTCGCCTCACCAGTGCGCGCACGGGCTCCAGCGACCCACGCGGGGTCCCAGCGGCTCGCCAAACGGTCCCTGGCACCTCCCCAGCGCGTGCACGGGCCCCAGCGACCCCGCGTGGGGTCCCAGCAGTTCGACAAATGGTCCCTGGAACCTCCCCAGCGCGTGCATGGGCCCCAGCGTCTTCCCGCGGGGTCTCAGAGGCTCGGTAAACACTCCCTGGAACCTCCCCAGAGCGCGCACGGGCCCCAGCGACGTCGCGCGGGGTCCCAGCGGCTCGCCAAACGGTCCCTGGCACCTCTCCAGCACGCCTATGGGCCCCAGCGACCCGGCGCAGGGTGTCAGAGGCTCGCCAAACGGTCCCTGGCACCTCCCCGTCGCGGGCAGGTAGTCCAGTCACCCCGAGTGGGGTCCCAACGGCTCGCCAAATGGTCCCTGGCACCTCCCCAGCGCACGCACGGGCCCCAGCAACCCCGCGCAGGGTCCCAGCAGATCGCCAAACGGTCCTTGGCACCTCCCTATCGCAGCGCACAGGGCCCAGCGACCCAGCGCGGGGTCCCAGAGGCTGGGCAAATGGTCCCTGGCACCTCCCCAGTACGCTCACGGGCCCAAGTGATCCCGTGCGGGGTCCCAGCGGCTCGGCAAATGATCCCTGGCAACCCCCCAGCTCGCGCATGGGCTCAGATTTCGCACGGGTCCCAGAGGCTCGGCAAATGATCCCTGGCACCTCCCCAGCGCATGCACGGGCACCCAGCGGCTCGCCAAACGGTCCCTGTCGCCTCCCCAGTGCGCGCACGGGCTCAGACGACTTCGCACGTGGTCCCAGAGGCTGGGCAAACGGTCCCTGGCAACTCCCCAGCACGCCCACGGGCCCCAACGACCATGCGCAGGGTCCCAGCTGCTCGCTAAATGGTCCCTGGTGCCTCCACAGCGTGCGCATGGACAACAGTGACCCTGCATGAGGTCATTGGCCCCAGCGACCCAGCGCAGGGTCCCAGAAGTTCGACAAATGGTCCCTGGCACCTCCCCAGCACGCCTACGGGCCCCAGCGACCCGGCGCAGGGTCCCAGCGGCTCGCCAAACGGTCCCTGGCACCTCCCTATCACGCGCACGGGGCCCAGCGACCCCGCGTGTGGTCCCAGCGGCTCGCCAAATGGTCCCTGGCACCTCCCTATCGCACGCACGGGGCCCAGCGACCCAGCGCGGGGTCCCAGAGGCATGCTAAATGGTCCCTGGTGCCTCCACAGCGTGCGCACGGACCACAGCGACCCTGCATGGGGTCCCAGGGGCTCGCCAAACGGTCACTGTCGCCTCCCCAGTGCCCGCACGGGCCCCAGCGTCTTCGTGCGGGGTCCAAGCAGATTGCCAAATGGTCCCTGTAACCTCCAAAGCGCGCGCACGGGGCCCAGCGACCCGGCGCAGGGTCCCAGCGGCTCGCCAAACGGTCCCTGGCGCCTCCCCAGCGCGCCTACGGGCCCCAGCGACCCGGCGCAGGGTCCCAGCGGCTCGCCAAACGGTCCCTTGCATCTCCTTATCGCGGGCACGGAGCCCAGCAACCCCGCGCGTGGTCCCAGCGGCTCGCCAAATGGTCCCTGGCACCTCCCCAGCGCGCGCACGGGCTCAGACGACTTCGCACAGGGTCCCACCAGATCGCCAAACGGTCCTTGGCAACTCCCTATCGGCGCACGGGGGGCCCAGCGACCCAGGCGGGTCCCAGAGGCTCGCTAAATGGTCCCTGGTACCTCCACAGAAGTGTGCACAGACCACAGCGACCCTGCGTGCGGTCCCAGCAGCTCGCCAAGCGGTCACTGTCGCCTCCCCAGCACGTATACGGGCCCCAGCGACCCCGCGAGGGGTCCCAGCAGCTCGCCAAATGGTCCCCGGCACCTCCCTAGTACGCGCACGGGCCCAAGCAACCGCGTACGGGTTCCCAGCGGCTCGCCAAACGGTCCCTTGCACCTCCCCAGCGCGCCTATGGGCCCCAGCAACCCGGCGCAGGGTCCCAGCGGCTCGCCAAACGGTCCCTTGCATCTCCTTATCAGCGGGCACGGGACCAGCAACCCGCGCGTGGTCCCAGCGGCTCGCCAAATGGTCCCCGGCACCTCCCTAGTACGCGCACGGGCCCAAGCAACCGCGTACGGGGCCCCAGCGGCTTGCCAAATGCTCCCTGGCACCTCCCCAGCGCGCACACGGGCTCAGACGACTTTGCACAGGGTCCCAGAAGATCGCCAAACGGTCCTTGGCAACTCCCTATCGCGTGCACGGGGCCCAGCGACCCAGCGCGGGGTCCCAGAGGCTCGCTAAATGGTCCATGGTACATCCACAGAGTGTGCACAGACCACAGCGACCCTGTGTGCGGTCCCAGCAGCTTGCCAAGCGGTCACTGTCGCCTCCCCAGCACGTATACGGGCCCCAGCGACCCAGCGCGGGGTCACAGCAGCTCGCCAAATGGTCCCCGGCACCTCCCTAGTACGCGCACGGGCCCAAGCAACCGCGTACGGGTTCCCAGCGGCTCGCCAAACGGTCCCTTGCACCTCCCCAGCGTGCCTACGGGCCACAGCGACCCCGCGCAGGGTCCTAGCGGCTCGCCAAATGTTCCCTTGTACCTCCCCAGCGCGTGAACGTGCCCCAGAGACCCTGCATGGGGTCCCAGCAGTTCGACAAATGGTCCCTGTAACCTCCCCAGCGAACGCACGGGCCCCAGCGACCCTCGCGGGGTCCCGAGCGCTCGGTAAACAGTCCCTGGCACCTCCCCAGCGAGCGCACGGGCCCCAGCGGCTCACCAAATGGTCCCTGGCACCTCCCTATCACGGGCACGGTAGCTCAGCGACCCCGCGTGGGGTCCCAGCGGCTCGCCAAATGGTCCCTGGCACCTCCCCAGCGCGCGCACGGGCCCCAGCGACCCAGCGCAGGGTCCCAGCAGATCGCCAAACGGTCCCTGGCACTTCTCCAGCACGCCTATGGCCCCAGCGACCCGCGCGGGGTCCCAGCGGCTCGCCAAATGGTCCCTGGCACCTCCTCAGCATGCGCACGGGCCCAAGCGACCCCGCGCGGGGTCCCAGCGGCTCGCAAATGGTCCCTGGCACATCCCCAGCGCGCGCACGGGCCTCAGCGACTTGGCGCGTTGTCCCAGCAACTCGCCAAATGGTCCCTGGTACCTACCAGCGCACGCACGGGCCCCAGAGACCCCGCGAGTGGTCCCAGCGGCTTGCAAATGGTCCCTGGCCACTCCCCAGCGCTCGCACGGGGCACAGCGACCCCGCTCGGGGTCCCAGCGTCTCACCAAATGGTCCCTTTCACCTTCCCAGCATGTGCACGGTGCCCAGCGACCGCACGCGTGGTCCCAGCGACTTGCCAAATGGTTGCTGGCACCTCCCTAGCACGCATGGGCCTCAGTGACCCCGCATAGGGTCTCAGCGGCTCGCAAATGGTCCCTGGCACATCCCCAGTAGGCGCACGGGGCCCAGGGACTCTGCACGGGGTCCCAGCGGCTCGCAAATGGTCACTGGCATATCCCCAGGGAGCGCAAGGGCCCCAGCGACACCGCGCGGAGTTCCCAGCGGCTCTCAAAACGGTCCCTGGTGCCACCCCAGCACGCGTACTAGGCCCAGTGAACTCGCGAAGGGTCCCAGCGGCTCCCCAAACGGTCCCTGTCACCTCCCCAACACAGGCACGGGCCCCAGCGACCTCGCATGGGGTCCCAACAGCACGCCAAACTGTCCCTGGCACCTCCGCAGGACGCGCATGGGGCCCAACGGCCCTACGCGAGGTCCCAGCGGCACGCAATTTGTCCATGGCATATCCCCAGCACGAGCGCATGCCCTAGCGACTTCGCGCGGGGTCCCAGCGGCTCGGCAAACGGTCCCTGGCACATCCCCAGGGTGCGCATGGACCCCAGCGACTTCGGGCGGGGTCACAGCGGCTCGCCAAAAGGTCCCTTGCCCCTCCCCACCGTGCGCACGCGGCCCAGCGACCTCACGCGGGGTCCCATCGACTCGCCAAATGGTCCCTGGCACCTCCCCAGAGCACGCACGGGCTTCAAAGACCCCACGCTGGGACCGATTGGTTCGCCAAATGGTCCCTGGCCCCTCCGCAGCGCGCGCACGGTTCCCAGCAACCCCGCGAGGGGCCTTAGCGGCTCGCCAAACGGTCCCTGGCACCTCCCCAGTGAACGCACAGGCCTCAGTGACCAGGCGTGGGGTCCCAGCGGCTCGCCAAAATATCCCTGGCACGTCCCCAGAGCGCACACTGGGTCCAGCGACTGTACGCGGGGTCCCAGCATCACGCGAAATGGTCCCTGGCACCTCCCCAGCCCGAGCACGGGACCCAGCAACCCCGCGCGATGTCCCAGCGGCTCGCAAAATGGTACCTGGCACCACCCCAGCACACGCACAGGGCCCAAGGGACCGCGTGCGGGGTCCCAGCTGCTCTCCAAACGGTCCCTGGTACCTCCCCAGCACGCGCACTGGGCACAGCGACCCCACGCGGGGCCCCAGACGTCTCGCAAATGGTCCCTGGCACATCCCCAGCACGCGCACGGGCCCCAGAGACCCCGCGAGGGTTCCCAGCAGCTCGCAAAACGGTCCCTGGTGCCAACCCAGCACGCGCACTGGGCCCAGCGACCCACGCGGGGTCCCAGCGGCTCGCAAATGTTCCCTGGCACATCACACGCTTGCACACGGGGCCCAAGGGACCGCGTGCTGTGTCCCAGCGGCTCTCCAAACGGCCCCTAGTACCTCACCAGCACGCGCACTGGGCCCAGCGACCCCACATGGGGTCCCAGTGGCTCCCCAAACGGTCCCTGGCACCTCCCCAGCACATGCACGGGACACAGCGACCTCGCGCGGGGTCCCAGCGGCACGCCGAACAGTCCATGGCACCTACGCAGCACGCGTACTGAGCCCAGCGAACTCGCGCGGGGACCCAGCGGCTCGACAAACGATCCCTGGCACATCCCAAGCTCACGCAACGGCCCCAGCGACTTCGCGCAGGTTCCCAGCGGCTCGCCAAATGGTCCCTGGCCCCTCCCCAGCGAACGCACGGTCTCCAGCAACCTCGTGCAGAGTACAAGCGGCTCGCCAAATGGTCCCTGGCACATCCCCAGCACTCGCACAGGCCCCAGTGACCCCACACGGGGTCCCAGCGGCTCGCCAAAATATCCCCGGCACCTCCCCAGAGCATGCACGGGGCCCAGCGACACCGTAAGGGGTCCCAGCTGCTCGACAAATGGTCCCTGGCACCTCCCCAGAGAGCGCACGAGCCCCAGCGACCACGCACAGGGTCCCAGCTGCTCGCCAAATGGTCCCTGGCACCTCACCAGCATGAGCACAGGCCCCAGCGACACCGCGCGGCGTCCCAGCTTCTCCCCAAACGGTCTCTGGCACCTCCCCAGCATGCACATGGGCCCCAGTGACCTCGCGTGGTGGCCCAGCGGCTTGCAAATGGTCCCTGGCACCTCACCAGCACACGCACGGGCCCTAGCGACACCGTGCGGCGTCCCAGCAGCTCGCCAAACGGTCAGTGGCACCTCCCAGCTCGCGCACTAGGCCCAGTGACCGCACGCGGGGACCCAGTGGCTTGCCAAATGGTCCCTGGCCCCTCCCCAGCGCATGCACGGGGCCCAGCGACACCGCAAGGGGTCCCAGCTGCTCGACAAATGGTCCCTGGCACCTCCCCAGAGAGCGCACGAGCCCCAGCGACCACGCACAGGGTCCCAGCTGCTCGCCAAATTGTCCCTGGCACCTCACCAGCACGAGCACGGGCCCCAGTGACACCGCGCGGCGTCCCAGCGGCTCCCCAAACGGTCTCTGGCACCTCCCCAGCATGCACATGAGCCCCAGTGACCTCGCGCGGTGCCCCAGCGGCTTGCAAATGGTCCCTGGCACCTCCCCAGCACGCGCACGGGGCCCAACGGCCACGCGAGGGAACCCAGTGGCTCGCCAACTGGCCCCTGGCCACTCCCCAGCGCGCACTGGGCCCAGCGACCGTACGCGGGGTCCCAGCGTCACGACAAATGGTCCCTGGCACCTCCATAGCAAGCACGGGGCCCAGCGTCCCTGCGTGGAGTCCCAGCGGCTCGCCAACTGGTCCGTGGAACCTCCCCAGCGCGAACACGGGCACCAGCGACCATGTGCTGGGTATCAGCGGCTCGCCAAAATATCCCTGGCACCTCCCCAGTACACGCACGGGGCCCAGTGACCAGGCGCGGGGTCCCATTGGCTCGCAAATCGTCCCTGGCACATCCCCAGCGCGCACTCGGGCCCCAGCGGGTCGCAAAACAGTCCCTGGTGCCACCCCAGCACGCCTACTTGGCGCAGCGAACTCGCGCGGGGTCCCTGCGGCTCGCGGGGCCCAGCGACCCCGCGCGGAGTCCCAGCGGCTCGCCAAATGGTCCCTGGCACCTCCCCAGCACGCGCACGGGCCCCAGCGACACCGTGCGGCGTCCCAGTGACTCGCCAAACGGTCAGTGGCACCTCCCCAGCGTGCGCACTTGGCCCAGCGACCGCATGCGGGGTCCCAGCGGCTCACCAAATGCTCCCTGGCACGTCCCAAGCGCGCGCACGGGGCCCAGCTGCTCGCAAAACAGTCCCTGGTGCCACCCCAGCGCACGCACTGGGCTCAGCGACCGCATGCGGGGTCCCAGCGGCTCACCAAATGCTCCCTGGCACGTCCCAAGCGCCAAGACGGGCCCAGCTGCTCGCAAAACAGTCCCTGGTGCCACCCCAGCACGCATACTTGGCCCAGCGAACTCGCGCATGGTCCCAGCGAATCGCGGGGCCAAGTGACTCCGCGCGGATTCCCAGCGGCTTTCCAAAAGGTCCCTGGCACCTCCCCAGTGAACGCACAGGCTTCAAAGACCCCGCGCTGGGTCCGACCGGTTTGCCAAATGGTCCTTGGCCCCTCCCCAGCGTGCGCACGGGGCCCAGCGACACCACGTGGGGTCCCAGCGACTCGCCAAATGGTCCCTGGCACGTACCCAGCACGCGCCCAGTCTCCAGCAACCTTATGCAGGGTCTAAGCGGCTCGCCAATTGGTCCCTGGCACCTCCCCAGCACGCGCACATGCCCCAGTGACCCCGCGTAGGTTCCCAGCAGCTCGCCAAAATATCCCTGGCACCGCCCCAGTACGCACACGGGGCCCAGCTGCTCGCCAAATGGTCCCTGGCACCTCACCAGGACGAGCACGGGCCCCAGCGACAGCGCGCGGCGTCCCAGCGGCTCGCCAAACGGTCAGTGGCACCTCCCCAGCGCACACTTGGCCCAGTGACCGCACGCGGGGTCCCAGCGGCTCGCCAAATAGTCCCTGGCACCTCCCCAGCGCACACACTGGGTTCAGCGACCGCATGCGGGGTCCCAGCGGCTCACCAAATGGTCCCTGGCACGTCCTAAGCGCTCGCATGGGGCCCAGCGGCTCGCAAAACAGTCCCTGGTGCCACCCCAGCACGCATAATTGGCCCAGCGAACTCGCGCGGGGTCCCAGCGGCTCGCAAATGTTCCCTGGCACATCCCAGAAGCGCGCATGGGCCCCAGCGAATTCGTGCGGGGTCCCAGCAGTTCCCAAATGGTCCCTGGCCCCTCCCCAGCTTGCTCACGGGGCCCATCGACCCAGCGCGGAGTCCCAGCGGTTCGCCAAATGGTCCTTGGCACCTCCCCAGCGCGCACGGGGCCCAACGACGCCACGTGGGGTACCAGCGACTCGCCAAATGGTCACTGGCACGTACCCAGCACGTGCACGGTCTCCAGCGACCTTATGCAGGGTCTAAGCGGCTCGCCAATTGATCCCTGGCACCTCCCCAGCGAGCGCACAGGCCCCAGTGACCCCGCATAGGTTCCCAGCAGCTCGCCAAAATATCCCTGGCACCGCCCCAGTACACGCACGGGGCCCAGCGACCCCGCACAGGGTCCCAGCTGCTCGCCAAATGGTCCCTGGCACCTCACCAGCATGCGTACGGGCCCCAGCGACATCGTGCGGCGTCCCAGCGGCTCGCCAAACGGTCAGTGGCACCTCCCCAGCGCGCACTTGGCCCAGCGACCGCACGCGGGGTCCCAGCGGCTCGCCAAATAGTCCCTGGCACCTCCCCAGCGCACGCACTGGGCTCAGCGACAGCATGCGGGGTCCCAGCGGCTCACCAAATGCTCCCTGGCATGTCCCAAGCGCGACGGGGCCCAGCTGCTCGCAAAACAGTCCCTGGTGCCACCCCAGCACGCATACTTGGCCCAGCGAATTCGTGCGGGGTCCCAGCAGCTCGCCAAATGGTCCCTGGCCACTCCCAAGCGCGCACTGGGCCCAGCGACGCCATGTGGGGTCCCAGCGACTCGCCATATGGTCCCTGGCACGTACCCAGCACACGCATAGTCTCCAGCGAACTTATGCAGGGTCTAAGCGGCTCGCCAATTGGTCCCTGGCACCTCCCCAGCACGCGCACAGGCCCCAGTGACCCCGCGTAGGTTCCCAGCAGCTCGCCAAAATATTCCTGGCAACGCCCCAGTACGTGCACGGGGCCCAGCGACACGGCACAGGGTCCCAGCTGCTCGCCAAATGGTCCCTGGCACCTCACCAGCACGCGCACGGGCCCCAGAGACACCGCGCGGCGTCCCAGCGGCTCGCCAAACGGTCAGTAACACCTCCCCAGCGCGCACTTGGCCCAGTGACCGCACGCGGGGTCCCAGCGGCTCGCCAAATAGTCCCTGGCACCTCCCCAGCGCACGCACTGGGCTCAGCGACTGCATGCGGGGTCCCAGCGGCTCGCCAAATGGTCCCTGGCACGTCCCCAGCACAAGCACGAAGCCCAGCGACCTCGCGCAAGGTCCCAGCGGCTCGCAAATAGTCCCTGGCACATCCCCAGCGCACGCACGGGCACCAGTGACTTCGCGTGGGGTCCTAGCGGCTCGCCAAATGGTCCCAGGCACCTCCCCTGTGAGCACATGGGCTCCATCGACCCAGCGCGGAGACCCAGCGGCTCGCCAAATGGTCCCTGGCCCCTCCCCAGCTTGCTCACGGGGCCCATCGACCCAGCGCGGAGTCCCAGCGGCTCGCCAAAAGGTCCCTGGCACCTCCGCAGTGAACGCACAGGCTTCAAAGACCCCGCGCTGGGTCCCACCGGTTCGCCAAATGGTCATTGGCCCCTCCCCAGCACGCGCACGGGGCCCAGCGACGCCACGTGGGGTACCAGCGACTCGCCAAATGGTCCCTGGCACGTACCCAGCACGCGCACGGTCTCCAGCGACATTATGCAGGGTGTAAGCGGCTCGCCAATTGGTCCCTGGCACCTCTCCAGCGCGCGCACAGGCCCCAGTGACCCCGCGTAGGTTCCCAGCAGCTCGCCAAAATATCCCTGGCACCTCCCCAGAACGTGCACGGGCCCCAGCGACCCCACGCAGGGTCCAAGTGTCTCGCCAAAAAGGTCCCTGGCACCTCCCCAGCGACCGCACTTGGCCCAGCGACCGCATGCGGGGTCCCAGCAGCTCGCCAAATGGTCCCTGGCACCTCCCCAGCTAGCGCATAGAGCCCAACAACCCCGCACGGGGTCTCAGCTGCTCGCAAATGGTCCCTGGCACCTCCCCAGCGCGCGCACAGACCCCAGCGACTTGCCGTGGGGACCCAGCGACTAGCCAAATGGTCCCTGGCACCTCCACAGCACGTGCACGGGCCCCAGAGACCCAGCGCGGGGTCCCAGCGGCTCGCCAAAAGATCCCTGGCACCTCCCCAGTGAACGCACGGTCTCCTGAGACCCCGCGCTGGGTCTTAGCGGCTCGCCAAACGGTCCCTGGCACCTCCCCAGCGAACGCACGGTCTCCAGCGACCGTACGCGGGGTCCCAGCGGCTTGCCAAATGGTACCTGGCACCTCCCCAGCACGCGCACAGGTCCCAGCGGACCGCACGCGGGGTCCCAGCGGCTCGCCAAACGGTCCCTGGCACCTCCCCAGCACGCGCACTGGACCCAGCGACCCCACATGGGGTCCCAGCGGGTCGCAAATGGTCCCTGGCACATCCCCAGGGCGCGCACGGATTCCAGCGACTTCCCGCGGGGTCACAGCGGCTTCGCAAATGGTCCCTGGCTCCTCCCCAGCGCGTGCACGGGCCCCATCGACCCCGCACGGGATCCCAGCTTCTCGCCAAATGGTCCCTGGCACCTCACCAGCACGTGCACGGGCCTCAGCGTCCCCAGGCGGGGTGCCAACGGCTAGGCAAACCGACCTTGGCGCCTCCCCAGCGCGAGTACGGGCCCCAGCGACCCCTAACGGGGTCCCAGCTGCTCAAAAATGGTCCCTGGCGCCTCCCTAGCGTGCGCACAAGCCCCAGCGACCCCGCAAGGGGTCCCAGCGGCTTGCCAAATGGTCCCTGGCACCTCCCCAGCATGCGCACTGGGCCCAGTGACCCCGGCGGGGTCCCAGCGGCTCGCCAAATGGTCCCTGGCACATCCCCAGCACGCGCACTGGCCCCAGCGACCCGCGCGGGGTCCCAATGGCTCGCAAAACGGTCCCTGGTGCCACCCCAGCACGCGTACTGGGCCCAGCGAATTCGAGCGGAGTCCCAGCGGCTCGCAAATGTTCCCTGGCACCTCCCAAGCACGCGCATGGGCCCCAGCGACGTCGCGCACGGTCCCAGCGGCTCGCCAAATGGTCCCTGGCACCTCCCCAGCGCACGCACAGGCTTCAAAGACCCCGCTGGGTCCCAGCGGCTCGCCAAATGGTCCCTGGCACCATCCCCAGCGTGCGCACGGGCCCCAGAGACCACGCGCGGGGTCCCAGCGGCTCACCAAATGGTCCCTGGCCCCTCCCCAGCGAACGCACTGGTCTCCAGCGACCTCGTGCAGGGTCCAAGCGGCTCGCCAAATGGTCCCTGGCACCTCCCCAGCGCGCGCACAGGCCCCAGTGACGCCGCGCGGGGTCCCAGCGGCTCGCTAAAATATCCCTGGCACCTCCCCAGCGTGCGCACTGGGCCCAGCGACCCGTACGTGGGGTCCCAGCGGCTCGCCAAATGGTTCCTAGCACCTCCCAAGCAAGCGCACGGACACCTGCGACCCGCGCGGGGTCCCAGCGGCTCGCCAAACGGTCCCTGGCACCTCCCCAGCATGCGGACGGGCCCCAGCGACCCCGCGGGGTCCCAGCGGCTTGCCAAATGGTCCCTGGCACCTCCCCAGCAAGCGCACGGAGCCCAGCGACCCCGCACGGGGTCCCAGCGGCTCGCCAAATGGTCCCTGGAACTTCCCCAGCAGCGCACGGGCCCCAGTGACCACGCGCGGGGTCCCAGCGGCTCGCCAAATAGTCCCTGGCACCTCCCCAGCGACGCGCACGGGCCCAGCGACCCCGCGGGGTCCCAGCGGCTCGCCAAATGGTCCCTGGCACCTCCCCAGCGAACGCACGGGCTCCAGCGACCCCAGCGGGGTATCCAGCGGCTCGCCAAATAGTCCCTGGCACCTCCACAGCACGCCAGACGGGCCCCAGAGACCCCGCGGGGTCCCAGCGGCTCGCCAAACGGTCCCTGGCACCTCCCCAGCGAACGCACGGTCTCCAGCGACCTCATGCAGGGTCCCAGCGGCTCGCCAAATGGTCCCTGGCACCTCCCCAGCGCGCGCACGGGGCCCAGCGACCCCGACGGGGTCCCAGCGGCTCGCCAAACGGTCCCTGGCACCTCCCAGCAAACACGCACGGGCACCAGCGACCGCGCGCAGGGTCCCAGCGGCTCGCCAAACGGTCCCTGGCACCTCCCCAGCACGCGCACGGAGCCCAGCGACCCCGCACAGGGTCCCAGCGGCTCGCCAAATGGTCCCTGGCTCCTCCCCAGCGCGCGCACAGGCCCCAGCGACCCCCCGCGGAGTCCCAGCGGCTCGCCAAATGGTCCCTGGCACCTCCCCAGCGCACGCACGGGCTTCAAAGACCCTGCGCAGGGTCCGACCGGTTCGCCAAATGGTCCCTGGCCCCTCCCCAGCAAGCGCACGGGGCCCAGAGACCCCGCGGGGTCCCAGCGGCTCGCCAAATGGTCCCTGGCACCTCCCCAGCGAGCGACGGGCCCCAGCGACCCCGCGCGGGGTCCCAGCGGCTCGCCAAACGGTCCCTGGCACCTCCCCAGCGAACGCATCGGTCTCCACCGACCTCGTGCAGGGTCTCAGCGGCTCGCCAAATGGTCCCTGGCACCTCCCCAGCACGCGCACAGGCCCCAGCGACCCCGCGTAGGGTCCCAGCTGCTCGCCAAATGGTCCCTGGCACCTCCCCAGCACGCGCACGGGCCCCAGCGACCCCGCGCGGGTCCCAGCGGCTCGCCAAATGGTCCCTGGCACCTCCCCAGCACGCGCACGGGCCCCAGCGACCCCGCACAGGGTCCCAGCTGCTCGCCAAATGGTCCCTGGCACCTCACCAGCACGCGCACGGGCCCCAGCGACCCCAGGCGGGGTCCCAGCGGCTCGCCAAACGGTCCCTGGCACCTCCCAGCGCGATTATGAGCCCCAGCGACCCTGCACGGGGTCCCAGCTGCTCGCCAAATGGTCCCTGGCACCTCCCCAGCAAGCGCACTGGGCCCAGCGACCCCACGCTGGGTCCCAGCGGCTCGCCAAATGGTCCCTGGCACATCCCCAGGTCGCACGACTGGCCCCAGCGACCCCGCACGGGGTCCCAGCGACTCGCCAAACGGTCCCTGGTACCTCCCCAGCACGCTGCACTGGGCCCAGCGACCCATGCGGGGTCCCAGCGGCTCGCTAAAATATCCCCTGGCACATCCCCAGCGCGCACTGGGCCCAGCGACCGTACGCGGGGTCCCAGCGGCTCGCCAAATGGTCCCTGGCACCTCCCCAGGACGTGCACAGGGCCCAGGGGACCGTGCGCGGGGTCCCAGCGGCTCGCCAAATGGTCCCTGGTACCTCCCCAGCACGCGCACTGGGCCCAGCGACCCCACATGGGGTCCCAGCGGCTCGCAAATGGTCCCTGGCACATCCCCAGGGTGTGCACCGACTCAAGCGACTTCGAGCGGGGTCACAGCTGCTCGCCAAATGGTCCCTGGCCCCTTCCCAGCGCATGCCCGGGGCCCAGCGACCCCCGCGGGGTCCCAGCGGCTCCCCAAACGGTCCCTGGCACCTCCCCAGCGCATGCCCGGGGCCCAGCGACCCCCCGAGAGGTCCCAGCGGCTCCCCAAACGGTCCCTGGCACCTCCCCAGCAAGCGCTCGGGCACCAGCGACATCGTGCAGGGTCCGAGCGGCTCGCCAAATGGTCCCTGGCACCTCCCCAGCAAGCGCACGGAGCCCAACAACCCCGCACGGGTTCTCAGTGGCTCGCCAAATGGTCCCTGGCACCTCCCCAGCACGCGCACGGGCCCCAGCGACCCCGCGCAGGGTCCCAGCGGCTCGCCAAATGGTCCCTGGCACCTCCCCAGCATGCGCACTGGACCCAGCGACCTCGCAGGGCCCCAGCGGCTCGCCAAATGGTCCCTGGCACATCCCCTGCGCGCCACAGGCCCCAGTGACCCGCACGGGGTCCCAGCGGCTCGCCAAATGGTCCCTGGCACCTCCCCAGCGCGCGCACTGGGCCCAGCGACCGCACGCTGGGTCCCAGCGGCTCGCCAAATGGTCCCTGGCACCTCCCCAGCGCGCATCGGGACCCAGCGACCCACGCGGGGTCCCAGCGGCACCTACCAAGCATGCACACAGGGCCCAAGGGACAGAGCGCGGGGTCCCAGCGGCTCGCCAAACAATCCCTGGTACCTCCCCAGCACGTGCACTGGGCCCAGCGACCCCGCGCAGGGTCCCAGCGGCTCGCCAAATGGTCCCTGGCACCTCCCCAGCGCACGCACGGGCTTCAAAGACCCCGCGCTGGGACCGACCGGTTCGCCAAATGGTCCCTGGCAACTGCCCAGCGTGCGCAAGGGCCCCAGAGACCACACGAGGGGTCAGACCGGCTCACCAAATGCTCCCTGGCCCCTCCCCAGCAAAGGCACGGTCTCCAGCGACCTCGTGCAGGGTCCAAGCGGCTCGCCAAATGGTCCCTGGCACCTCCCCAGCGCACGCACGGGCTTCAAAGACCCTCGCTGGGATCCCAGCGGTTCGCCAAATGGTCCCTGGCACCTCCCCAGCGCGCGCACGGGCCCCAGCGAACCTCGCGGGGTCCGAGCGGCTCACCAAACGGTCCCTGGCACCTCCCCAGCGACTGCAGGGGCCCCAGCGACCTCGTGCAGGGTCCCAGCGGCTCGCCAAATGGTCCCTGGCACCTCCCCAGCGAATGCACGGTCTCCAGCGACCTCGTGCAGGGTCCCAGCGGCTCGCCAAATGGTCCCTGGCACCTCCCCAACGCGCGACAGGCCCCAGTGACCCGCGCGGGGTCCCAGCGGCTCGCCAAAATGGTCCCTGGCACATCCCCAGCGCGCGCACTGGGCACCAGCGACCGCACGCGGGGTCCCAGCGGCTCGCCAAATGGTCCCTGGCACCTCCCCAGCGCGCGACAGGGCCCAGCGACCCGCGCGGGGTCCCAGCGGCTCGCCAAATGGTCCCTGGCACCTCCCCAGCGCGCGCACTGGGCCCAGCGACCCACGCGGGGTCCCAGCGGCTCGCCAAATGGTCCCTGGCACCTCCCCAGTACACGCACGGGCCCCAGCGACACCGCGCGGGGTCCCAGCGGCTCGCCAAACGGTCCCTGGCACCTCCCCAGCACGCGCACTGGGCCCAGCGACCTCGCGCGGGGTCCCAGCGGCTCGCCAAATGGTCCCTGGCACCTCCCAGAGAATGCACGGTCTCCAGCGACCTCGTGCAGGGTCCCAGCGGCTCGCCAAATGGTCCCTGGCACCTCCCCAGCGCGCACAGGCCCCAGCGACCCCGCGCGGGGTCCCAGCGGCTCGCCAAATGGTCCCTGGCACCTCCCCAGCAGCGCACTGGGCACCAGCGACCGTACGCGGGGTCCCAGCGGCTCGCCAAATGGTCCCTGGCACCTCCCCAGTGCACGCACAGGCTTCAAAGACCCCGCGCTGGGTCCCAGCGGCTCGCCAAATGGTCCCTGGCACCTCCCCAGAGCACGCACTGGGCTCAGCGACCACATGCGGGGTCCCAGCGGCTCACCAAATGGTCCCTGGCACCTCCCCAGCACGCGCACGGGCCCCAGCGACCCCGCGTGGGGTCCCAGCGGCTCGCCAAACGGTCCCTGGCACCTCCCCAGCACGCGCACTGGGCCCAGCGAACACGCACGGGGTCGCAGCGGCTCGCAAATGTTCCCTGGCACGCCTCAAGCACGCACACTGGGCCCAGCAACTCCACGCGGAGTCCCTGTGGCTCGCCAAATGGTCCCTGGCACGTCCCCAGCACAAGCACGGGCCCAGCGACCCCGCGGGGTCCCAGCGGCTCGCCAAATAGTCCCTGGCACCTCCCCACCGAGCACACAGGCTCCAGCAACCTCGCGCAGGATCCCAGCGGCTCGTCAAATGGTCCCTGGCACCTCCCCAGCACGCACCCATGCCCCAGCGACCCTGAGTGGGGTCCCAGCGGCTCGCCAAAATGTCCCTGGCACCTCCCCAGCGTGCGCACTGGGCCCAGCGACCACACGCGGGGTCCCAGCGGCTCGCAAATGGTCCCTGGCACATCCCCAGCGCGCGCACGGGCCCTAGCAACTTCGTGCAGAGACCCAGCGGCTCGTCAAATGGTCGCTGGCACCTCCCCAGCGGTTGCACATGCCCCAGAGACCCTGCTTGGGGTCCCAGCGGCTCACCAAATGTTCCCTGGCACCTCCCCAGTGCACGCACTGAGCCCCAGCGACCGCACGCGGGATCCCAGCGGCTCTACAAATGGTCGCTGGCACCTCACCAGTGCGCACTGGGCCCAGCGACCCTGCGGGGTCCCAGTGGCTCTCCAACTGGTCCCTGGCACCTCTCCAACGCACGCACGGGCACCAGAGACGGCGTTCGGGATCCGAGCAGCTCGCCAAATACTCCCTGGCACGTCCCCAGCGCGTGCACGGGACCCCGCGACCCCTCGCGGGGTCCCAGCGGTGCTCCAAATGGTCACAGGCAGCTCCCCAGCACACGCACGGGCACCAGCGACAACGCGCTGGGTCCCAGCGGCTCGCCAAACGGTCCCTGGCACCTCCCCAGCACGCGCACGGGCCCAGCGACACCACACGGGGTCCCAGCGGCTCGCCAAATGGTCCCTGGCACCTCCCCAGCGCACGCATCGGGCACCAGCGACTTCGCGTGGGGTGTCCCAGCGGCTCGCCAAACGATCCCTGGCACCTCCCCAGCGAGCGCACAGGCTCCAGCGACCTCGCGCAGGGTCCCAGCGGCTCGCCAAATGGTCCCTGGCACCTCCCCAGCAGCGCACAGGCCCCAGCGACCCCGCGTGGGGTCCCAGCGGCTCGCCAAAATGGTCCCTGGCACCTCCCCAGCACGCGCACTGGGCCCAGCGACCACAGCGCGGGGTCCCAGCGGCTCGCCAAATGGTCCCTGGCACATCCCCAGCACGCGCACGGGCCCCAGCGACCTCGCGCGGGGTCCCAGCGGCTCGCCAAATGGTCCCTGGCACCTCCCCAGCACGCGCACTGGCCCAGCGACACCACACGGGGTCTCAGCGGCTCGCAAATGGTCCCTGGCACATCCCCAGCGGGCGCACGGGCCCCAGCGACTTCGCGCGTGGTCCCAGCGGCTCGCCAAATGGTCCCTGGCCCCTCCCCAGCGCATGCACGAGGCCCAGCGACCCCGCAAGCAGTCCCAGCGGCTCCCCAAACGGTCCTTGGCACCTCCCCAGCGCGCGCACGGGGCCCAGCGACCCACGCGGGGTCCCAGCGGCTCGCCAAATGGTCCCTGGCACCTCCCGAGCATGTGCACGTTCTCAAGCGACCTCATGCAGGGTCCCAGCGGCTCGCCAAATGATCCCTGGCACCTCCCCAGCAAGCGCACAGAGCCCAACAAACCCGCACGGGGTCTCAGCAGCTCGCAAATGGTCCCTGGCACCTCCCCAGCGCGCGCACAGGCCCCAGCGACTTGGCGCGGGGTCCCAGCGACTCGCCAAATGGTCCCTGGCACCTCCACAGCGCGCGCACGGGCCCCAGCGACCCCGCGCGGGGTCTCAGCGGCTCGCCAAATGGTCCCTGGCACCTCCCCAGCGTGCGCACTGGGCCCAGCGACCGTAATCGGGGTCCCTGCTGCACGCCAAACGGTGCCTGGCACCTCCGAAGCACGCGCACGGGGCCCAGCGACCCCACGTGGGATTCCAGCGGCTCGCAAAACGGTCCCTGGCACCTCCCCAGCACACGCACGGGCACTAGCGACCACGCGCTGGGTCCCAGCGACTCGCCAAACAGTCCCTGGTACCTCCCCAGTACGCGCACTGGCCCAGCGACACCACACGGGGTATCAGCAGCTCGCAAATGGTCCCTGACACATCCCCAGTGGGTGCACGGGCCCCAGCGACTTCGCGCGTGGTCCCAGCGGCTCGCCAAATCGTGTCTGGCCCCTCCCCAGCAAGCGCACAGAGCCCAACAACCCCGCACAGGGTCTCAGCGGCTCGCAAATGGTCCCTGGCACCTCCCCAGCGCGCGCACAGGCCCCAGCGACTTGGCGCGGGGTCCCAGCGACTCGCTAAATGGTCCTTGGCACCTCCACAGCGAGCGCACGGGCCCCAGTGACCCCGCGTGGGATCGCAGCGGTTCGCCAAAATATCCCTTTCACCTCCCCAGCGTGCGCACTGGGCCAAGAGACCGTACGCGGGGTCCCTGCGGCACGCCAAACGGTACCTGGCACCTCCGAAGCACGCGCACGGGGCCCAGCGACCCGCACGTGGGATTCCAGCGGCTCGCCAAACGGTCCCTAGCACCTCCCCAGCACACGGACGGGCACCAGCGACCACGCGCGGGGTCCCAGCGACTCGCCAAACGGTCCCTTGTACCTCCCCAGTACGCGGCTTGCCAAATGTTCCCTGGCTCCTCCCCCGCGCGCGCACGGGCCCCAGCGATCCCACGCTGGGACTGACCGGTACACCAAATGGTCCCTGGCACCTCCCCAGCATGCGCAAGGGCCCCAGGGACAACATTCGGGGTCTGACCGGCTCACCAAATGGTCCCTGGCCCCTCCCCAGCAAAGGCATGGTCTCCAGCAACCTCGTACAGGGTCCACGCGGCTCGCCAAATGGTCCCTGGTACCTCCCCAGCGAATGCACTGCCTCCAGCGACCTCGTGCAGGGTCCAAGCGGCTCGCCAAATGGTCCCTGGCACCTCCCCATCGCGCGAATAGGCCCCAGTGACCCCGCGTGCGGTCCCATCGGCTTGCTAAAATATCCCTGGTACATCCCCAGTGCGCACGGGACCCAGCGACCACACGCGAGGTCCAAACTGCTCGAGAAATGGTCCCTGGCACCTCCCCAGCGTGTGCACGAGTCCCAGCGACCCCGCACGGGGTCCCAGCGGCTCTCTAAAATATCCCTGTTACATCCCCAGCGTGGGCACTGGGCCCAGCGACCGTACGCGGAGTCCCAGCAGCACGCCAAATGGTCCCTGGCACCTCCCTAGCGAGCACTGGACCCAGCGACCCCGCTCGGGGTCCCAGCGGATCGCCAAACGGTCCCTGCACGCGCACTGGGCCCAGCGACACCCCGACACCCCGAGGGGTCCGAGCGGCTCCCCAAACGGTCCCTGGCACCTCCCCAGCATGCGCACAGACCCCAGCGATCTCGCGCGGGGTCCCAGTGGCACGCCAAACGGTCCCTGGCACCTCCCCAGCGCACGCACAGACACCAGCGACGGCGTGAGGGGTCCCAGTGGCTCCCCAAACGGTCCCTGGCACCTCCCCAGCACGCGCACGGGCCTCAGCGATCTCGCGCGGGGTCCCAGTGGCACGCCAAACGGTCCCTGGCACCTCCCCAGCGCACGCACAGACACCAGCGACGGCGTGAGGGGTCCCAGCGGCTCGCCAAAAGGTACCTTGCATCTACCAAGCATGCGCACAGGGCCCAGAGGACCCCCCGAGGAGTCCCAGTGGCTCCCCAAACGGTACCTGGCACCTCCCCAGCACGCGCACGGGGTCCAGCGACCACGCGCGGGGTCCCACCTGCTTGACAAATGATCCCTGGTACCTCCCCAGCACGTACACTGGACCGAGCGACCCAGCGCGGGGTTCCAGCGGTTCGCCAAACGGTCCCTGGCTCCTCCCCAGCAAGCGCAGGGAGCCCAACAACCCCGCACGGGGTCTCAGCGGCTCGCAAATGGTCCCTGGCACATCCCCAGCACGCTCACGGGCCACAGCGACTTGGCGCGGATTCAGAGCGGCTTGCCAAATGTTCCCTGGCTCCTCCCCCGCGCGAGCACGGGCCCCAGCGACACCGCGCTGGTACCGACCGGTACGCCAAATGGTCCCTGGCCCCTCCCCAGCGTGCGCAAGGGCCCCAGAGACAACACGCAGGGTCTGACCGGCTCACCAAATGGTCCCTGGCCCCTCCCCAGCAAAGGCACGGTCTCCAGCAACCTCGTGCAGGGTCCACGCGTCTCGCCAAATGGTTCCTGGTATCACCCCAACGAATGCACTGCCTACAGCGATCTCGTGCAGGGTCCAAGCTGCTCGCCAAATGGTCCCTGGCACCTCCCCAGCGCACGCATAGGCCCCAGTTACCCCGCGTGGGGTCCCACAGGCTCGCTAAAATATCCCTGGTATATCCCCAGCGCGCACGGGACCCAGCGACCGCACGCGAGGTCCAAGCTGCTCGACAAATGGTTCCTGGCACCTCCCCAGCACGCGGACGAGCCCCAGCGACCCCGCACGGGGTCCCAGCGACTCTCTAAAATATCCCTGTTACATCCCCAGCGCGGGCACTGGGCCCAGCGACCGTACGCGGAGTCCCAGCAGCACGCCAAATGGTCCCTAGCACCTCAATAGCGCGCACGGGACCCAGCGACCCCGCTCGGGGTCCCAGCAGATCGCCAAACGGTCTCTGGTATCTCCCCAGCACGCGCACGGGACCCAGCGACCCCGCTCGGG
Source organism: Acipenser oxyrinchus oxyrinchus (assembly GCA_030684275.1). NCBI lineage: Eukaryota > Metazoa > Chordata > Actinopteri > Acipenseriformes > Acipenseridae > Acipenser > Acipenser oxyrinchus. The sequence goes on along the minus strand of CM060281.1, from coordinate 6,324,520 downwards.
GTCCCAGCGGCTCCCCAAACTTTCCCTGGCAACTCCCCAGCACGCGCACGGGCACCAGCGACCTCGCGCGGGGTCCCAGCGGCTCGCAAATGGTCGCTGGCACATCCCCAGGGTGCGCACAGACCCCAGCGACTTCGAGTGGGGTCACAGCGGCTCGCCAAATGATCCCTGGCCCCTCCCCAGCGCATGCCCGGGTCCCAGTGACCCCCCGAGAGGTCCCAGCGGCTCCCCAAACGGTCCCTGGCACCTCCCCACCATGCGCACGGGCCTCAGCGACATCGAGCGGGGTCCCAGCTGCACGCCAAACGGTCCCTGGCACCTCCCCAGCGCACGCACAGACACCAGCGACGGCGTGCGGGGTCCGAGCGGCTCGCCAAATGTTCCCTGGCCCCTCCCCAGCACGCGCACGGGCCTCAGCGACTAGGTGCGGAGTCCCAGCGGCTCGCCAAATGGTCACTGGCTCCTCCCCCGCGCGCGCACGGGCCCCAGCCACCCCGCGCGGGGTCCCAGCGGCTCGCAAATGTTCCCTGGCACATCCAAAGCGTGTGCGCGCGCCCCAGCGACTTCACGAGGGGTCCCAGCGGCTCGCCAAATGGTCCTTGGCAACTCCCCAGCATGTGCACGGGGCCCAGCGACCCCGCAAGGTCACCCAGCAATTCGCCAAATGGTCCCTGGCACCTCCCCAGCACGCGCACGGTCCCCAGAAACCCAGCGGGGGTCTTAGCGGTGTCCCTGCGGCTCGCCAAATGGTCCCTGGCACCTACCAAGCGCATGCACAGGCTTCAAAGACCCCGCGCTGGGACCGACCGGTTCGCCAAATGGTCACTGGCACCTACCCAGCACGTGCACGGGGCCCACCTGCCCCGCGAGGTCACCCAGCAATTCGCCAAATGGTCCCTGGCACCTCCCCAGCACGCGCACGGACCCCAGAAACCCAGCGGGGGTCTTAGCGGTGTCCCAGCGGCTCACAAGTGGTCCCGGGCAAATCCCCAGCACGCGCACTGGCCCCAGCGACCCCGCGAGGGGTCCCTATGATTCGCAAAACGGTCCCTGGTGCCACCCCAGCAAGGGCACAGAGCCCAACAACCCCGCATGGGGTCTCAGCGGCTCGCAAATGGTCCCTGGCACATCCTCAGCGCGCGCACGGGCACCAGCGACTTTGCGCGGAGTCCGAGCCGCTCACCAAATGGTCCCTGGCTCCTCTTCAGCGCGCGCACAGGCCCCATCGACCCCGCGCACTGGCACCTCCCCAGCACGTGCACGGGGCCCAGCTGCCCCGCGAGGTCACCCAGCAATTCGCCAAATGGTCCCTGGCACCTCCCCAGCACGCGCACGGACCCCAGAAACCCAGCGGGGGTCTTAGCGGCTCGCCAAACGGTCCCTGGCACCTTCCCGGCGAACGCACGGTCTCCAGCGACCTTGTGCAGGGTCTAAGCGGACCGCCAAAATATCCCTGGCACCTCCCAAGCACGCGCACGGGGCCCACCGACCCCGTGCGGGGTACCAACGGCTCGGCATACCGACCCTGGCGCATCCACAGTGCGTATACGGGCACCAGCAACCCCGCACAGGGTCCAAGCTGATCGACAAATGGTCCCTGGCACCTCCCCAGCGCGCAAACGGGCCCAAGTGACCCCGCGCAGGGTCCCAGCAGATCGCCAAACTGTCCTTGACACCTCCCTATCGCGTGCACGTGGCCCAGCGACCCAGAGCGGGGTCCCAGAGGCTGGGCAAATGGTCCCTGGCACCTCCCCAGTACGTTCACGGGCTCAGATGACTTCGCACGGGGTCCCAGAGGCTCGACAAATGGTCCCTGGCACCTCCCCAGCACGTGCACGGACAGCAGCGACCCTGCGAAGGGTCCCAGCGGCTCGCTAAATGGTCCCTGGTGCCTCCACAGCATGCGCACTGACCACAGCGACCCTGCATGGGGTCCCAGGGGCTCGCCAAACATTCACTGTCGCCTCCCCAGTGCCCGCACGGGCCCCAGCGACTTCGTGTGGGGTCCCAGCAGATTGCCAAACGGTCCCTGGCACATCCCCAGCGCGTGCACTGGCCCCAGCGACCCAGCGCAGGGTCCCAGAAGTTCGACAAATGGTCCCTGGCACCTCCCCAGCGCGCCTACGGGCCCCAGCGACCCGGCACAGGGTCCCAGCGGAATGCTAAACGGTCCCTGTCACCTCCCCAGCGCGTGCACGGACCCCAGCGACCCCACGTGGGGTCCCAGCAGTTCGACAAATGATCCCTGTAACCTCCCCAGCGCGCGCACGGGTCCCAGCGTCTTCGTGCGGGGTACCAGAGGCTCGGTAAACACTCCCTGGAACCTCCCCAGAGCGCGCACGGGCCCCAGCGACGTCGCGCAGGGTCCCAGTGGCTTGCCAAACGGTCCCTGGCATCTCTCCAGCACCTCTCCAGCACGCCTATGGGCCCCAGCGACCCGGCGCAGGGTGTCAGAGGCTCGCAGCGCGGGGTCCCAGCAGCTCGCCAAACGGTCCCTGGCACCTCCCCAGCACACGCACGTACCCAAGCGACCTCATTCGGGGTACCAGCTGCTTGCCAAATGGTCCCTGGCTACTCCCCAGAGCGCGCACAGGCCCCAACGACCCCGCACGGGGTCCCAGTGGCTCACCAAACAGTCCCTGGCACCTCCCCAGCACGCGCACGTTGCCCAGCGACCCTGCGCAGTGTCCCGATGGCTCGCCAAACCGACTCTGGCATCTCCCAAGCGCGTGCACGGGACCCAGCGACCCCGTACGGGGTCCCAGCTGCTCGCCAAATGGTCCCTGGCACCTCCCCAGCGGGCGCACGTGCACCAGCGACCCCACGCAGGGTCCCAACGGCTAGCAAAACCGACCCTGGCGTCTCCCAAGTGCGTGCATGGGACCGAGCGACCCCGCACCGGGTTCAAGCAGCTCGCCAAATGGTCCCTGGCGCCTCCCCAGCGTGCAAACAGGCCCCAGCGACCCCTCACTGTCTCCCAGTGGCTCAACAAACAGTCCCTGGCACCTCCCCAGCATGCTCACGGGCCCCAGTGACCACGCACGGGGTCGCAGCAGTTCGCCAAATGGTCCCTGGCACCTCCCCAGCACGCGCACGGGGCCCAGCGACCCGGCACGGTGTCCCAGCAGCTCGCCAAACGGTCCCTTGAACCTCCCCAGCAGGCACACTGGCCTCAGCAACCACGTCCCAGCGGCTAGCCAAAATGTCCCTGGCACCCCCCCCAGCGCGCGCATGGGTCCCTGCAACCCGGCGAGTGGGCAGCAGTGTGGAGTAGTGGTTAGGGCTCTGGACTCTTGATCGGAGGGTCGTGGGTTCAATCCCAGGTGGGGGGACTCTGCTGCTGTACCCTTGAGCAAGGTACTTTACCTAGATTGCTCCAGTAAAACCCCAACTGTATAAATGGGGAATTGTATGTAAAAATAATGTGATATCTTGTAACAATTGTAAGTCGCCCTGGATAAGGCGCTGCTAAGAAATAAATAATAATAATAATAATAACCCTCGCGGGTCCCAACGGCTAGCCAAACCAATCCTGGCGTCTCCCAAGCGCGTGCATGGGACCCAGCGACCCCGCACGGAGTCCCAGCTGCTCGCCAAGTGGTACCTGGCACCTCCCCAGCACGCGCAAGGGGCCCAGCGACCCCGCACGGTGTCCCAGCAGCACGCCAAACAGTCCCTGGCAAGTCCCCAGCACACGCACGGGGTCCAGCAACCCCTCACGGTGTCCCAGGGGATCACCAAATGGTCCCTGGCACCTCCCAAGCGCGGGCACGGGACCCAGCGACCCCGCACGGGGTACCAGTGGCTCACCAAACAGGCCCTGGCACCTCCCCAGCATGCGCACGGGTCCCAGTGACCCTGCACGGGGTTGCAGCGGCTCGCCAAATGGTCCCTTGGACCTCCCCAGAACGAGCACGGGCCACAGCGACCCCGCGCGGGGTCCAAACGGCTTGCCAAACGGTCCCTGGCACCTCCCCAGCAGGCGCACGTGCCCCAGCGACCCCGCGCAGTAGTCCCAACGGCTCGCCAAACCGACCCTGGCACCGCCCCAGCAGGCATGCACGGGCACCAGCGACCCCTCACGGGGTCCCAGCTGCCCGTGTGGTGTCCCTGCGGCTTGCCAAAAGGTCCCTTGAACTCCCCAGCATGCACACTCTCCCCAGCGACCCCGTCCCAGCGGCTCGCAAATAGTCCCTGGCACCTCCAAAGCACGCGCACTGGGCCCAGCGACCCCACGCGGGGTCCCAGCGGCTCACCAAACAGTCCCTGGCTCCTCCCCAGCGCAGGCACGGGGTGCAGCGACCCTGATCGGTGTCCCAGCGGCTCGCCAAATGGTCCCTGGCACCTCCCCACCACGCGCACGGACCCCAGAGACCCCGCGTGGGGTCCCAGCGGATCGCCAAATGATCCCTGGTACCTCCCCAGCATGCGCACGGGCAACAGCGACTTAGCGCGGGGTACCAGCGGCTCACCAAATGGTCCCTGGCCCCTCCCCAGCGCATGCACAGGGCCCAGCGACCCCGTGCGTAGTCCGAGCGGCATGCCAATTGTTCCCTGGCCCCTCCCCAGTGCGCGTGTGGGTCCCAGCAACCCCTCGCGGGATCCCAGCATCTCGACAAATGGTCCATGGCACCTCCCCAGCGGGCGCACGTGCACCAGCGACCCCACACGGGGTCCCAACGGCTCGCCAAACCGACCCTGGCGCCTCCCAAGCGCGTGCACGGGACCCAGCGACCCCACACGGGGTCCCAGATGCTCGCCAAATGGTCCCTGGCGCCTCCCCAGCGAGCGCACATGCCCCAGGGCCCCCGCACGGGGTCCCAGCGGCACGCCAAACAGTCCCTGGCACCTCCCCAGCAAGCGCATGGGCCCCAGTGACCCCACACGGGGTCCAATCGGCTCGCTAAATCGTCCCTGGCACCTCCCCAGGATGCGCTCGGGGCCCAGCGACCCGGCAGGGTCAAAAACGGCTAGCCAAATGGTCCCAGACCCCTCTGCAGCACGCGCACGGAGCCCAGCGACCCCGCGCGGGGTCCCAGCTGCTCACCAAATGGTCAATTGGACCTCCCTAGCACGAGCATGGGCTACAGCGACCCCGCGCGGGCCCAAACGGCTCGGCAAACGGTCCCTGCACCTCCCCAGCACATTCACGTGCCCCAGGAAACCCACGCAAGGTCTCAGCAACCCACCAAATGGTCCCTGGCACATCCCCAGCACGCACACTGGGACAAGCGACCCCGAGCGGGGTCCAAATGTCTCGCCAAACCAGACCCTGGCACCACCCCAGCGCATGCACGGGCCCCAGCGACCCCGCTCGGGGTCCCAGCGGCTCGACAAATGGTCCCTGGCACCTCCTCAGCGGGCGCACGTGCACCAGCGACCCCACGCGGGGTCCCAGCTGCTCACCAAATGGTCCCTGGCACCTCCCCAGCATGCGCACGGGCCCCATTGACCCTGCACGGGGTCCCAGCAGCTCGCCAAACGGTCCCTTGAACCTCCCCAGCATTCACACGGGCTTCAGCGACCCCGTGCGGGGAAGCCGCAGCTCACCAAATGGTCCCTGGTACGTCCCCAGCTCACGCACTGGGCCCAGCGACCCCACGCGGGGTCCCAGCGACTCGCAAATATTCCCTGACACATCCCCAGCACGCAAGACAGGCAACAGCGACTTCGCGCGGAATCCCAGTGGCTCGCCAAATGGTCCCTGGCACCTCCCCAGCACGCGCGCGGGGTCCAACAACCCCGCGTGTGGTCTCAGCGGCTCGCCAAATGGTCCCTGGCACCTCCCCAGTACGTGCATCGGGCCCCAGCGACCCCGCAAGACACTCCCCATCATGCACACTCTCCCCAGCGACCCCGTCCCAGCGGCTCGCAAATAGTCCCTGGCACCTCCAAAGCACGTGCACGGGGCCCAGCAACCCCGATCGGTGTCCCAGCGGCTCGGCAAATGGTCCCTGGCAACTCCCCAGCAAGCACGGGCCCAGCAACACCGATCGGTGTCCCGAGCTCACACACTGGGCCCAGTGACCCCACGCGGGGTCCCAGCGACTCGCAAATATTCCCTGGCACATCTCCAGCGCGCGCACGGGGCCCAGCGACCCCGTGCGTAATCCGAGCGGCTCGCCAATTGTTCCCTGGCCCCTCCCCAGCGCTCGCACAGGGCCCAGCGACCCCGCGCAGGGTCCCAGCGGCTCGCCAAACGGTCCCTGGCACCTCCCCAGCACGCGCTCTGGGCCCAACGAACCCACACGGGGTACCAGCGGCACGCCAAACAGTCCCTGGCACCTCCTTAGCATGCGCACAGGGCCCAGCGACCCCGCGCTGTGTCCCAGCGGCTCGCCAAACGGTCCCTTGAACCTCCGCAGCTTGCACACGCGCCCCAGCTACCCCGTGCGGGGTCCATGCGGCTCGCCAAATTGTCTCTGGTACGTCCCCAGCGCACGGACTGGGCCCAGCGACCCCACGCGGGGTCCCAGCAACTCGCCAAATGGTCCCTGGCACCTCCACAGCACGCGCACGGGGCCGAGCGACCCCGTGTAGTGTCCCAGCGGCTTGCCAAACGGTCCCTTGAACTCCACAGCATGCACACTCGGCCCCAGCGACCCGCGGGTCCCAGCGGCTCGCCAAATAGTCCCTGGCCCCTCCCTAGCGCAGGCACGGGTGCAGCGACCCCGATCGGTGTCCCAGCGGCATGCCAAATGGTCCCTGGCACCTCCCCACCACGCGCACGGACCCCAGAGACGCCGCGTGGGGTCCCAGCGGATTGCCAAACGATCCCTGGCCCCTCCCCAGCATGCGCACGGGCAACAGCGACCCCGTGCGTAGTCCGAGCGGCTTGCCAATTGTTCCCTGGTCCCTCCCCAGCGCGCATGCGGGTCCCAGCAACCCCTCGCGGGATCCCAGCAGCTCGACAAACGGTCCATGGCACCTCCCCAGCGCGCGACGGGCACCAGCGACCCCACACGGGTCCCAGCGGCTCGCCAAACGGTCCCTGGCACCTCCCCAGCACGCGCACGGGACCCAGCGACCCCGCACGGGGTCCCAGATGCTCGCCAAATGGTCCCTGGCGCCTCCCAGCGAGCGCATGCCCCAGGGCCCCCGCACGGGTCCCAGCGGCTCGCCAAACAGTCCCGGGCACCTCCCCAGCAAGTGCATGGGCCCCAGTGACCCCACACGGGGTCCAATTGGCTCGCTAAAAGGTCCCTGGCACCTCCCCAGGATGCGCTCTGGGCCCAGCGACCCGGCAGGAGGTACCAGCGGCTCGTCAAATGGTCCCTGGCACCTCCCCAGAATGCACACAGTGCCCAGCGACCCCGCGCGGTGTCCCAGCGGCTCGCCAAATGGTCCCTTGAACCTCCCCAGCATGCACACGGGCACCAGCGACCCCACGCTGGGTCCCAGCGACTCGCAAATATTCCCTGGCACATCCCCAGCGCGTGCACGGGCAACAGGTCCCTGGCACCTCCATATCGCTCGCACGGGCCACAGCGACCCCGCGCGGGTTCCCAGCAGCTCGTCAAATGGTCCCTGGCACCTCCCCAGCGCATGCACGGGCAACAGAGACCCTGCGCGGGGTCTAAGCGGATCACCAAATGGTCCCTGGTACCTCCCCAGCATGTGCACGGGGCCCAGGGACAACACGCGGGTCCAGCGCTCGCCAAACGGTATGTGGCACTTACCCAGCGCAGCACTGGCCCCAGCGACCTTGCGCGGGGTCCCAGCGGCTCACCAAACAACACCTGGCACCTTCCCAGCGCCGCGACAGGCCCCAGCGAACCTGCGCAGGGTCCCAGCGGCTCGCCAAATGATCACCTGGCACCTTCCCAGCGCGCGACTGGCCCCAGCGACCCCGCGGCGGTCCCAGCTCCACGCCAAACGATCACCTGGCACATTCCACGCGCGCGCATGGGCCCCAGCGACCCCGCACGGGGTCCCAACGGCTCGGTAAATGATCCCTGGCACCTACCCAGCGTGCACAAGGCCCAGGAACCACGCGTGGGGTGCCAGCGGCTCGACAAATGGTCCCTAGTACCTCCCCAGCGCATGAACGGACACTAGCGACCCCACGCAGGGTCACAGTGGCTCGCGAAACCAAACCTGGCGCCTCACCAGCGCGCGTATGGGCCCCAGCGACCCAGCTCTGGGTCCCAGCGGCTCGCCAAACGAAACCTGGCGCCTTCCCAGCGCGCGCACTGTCCCCGGCGACCCCGCGCGGGGTCCCAGCAGGTTCGTCAAACGACACTGGCACCTTCCCAGCATGCGCAAGGGCCCCACCGACCCCGTGCAGGGTCCCAGCGGCTCACCAAACGAAACCTGGCAAGTTCCCAGCGCGAGCACTGGCCCCAGCGACCTTGCGCGGGGTCCCAGCGGCTCACCAAACAACACCTGGCACCTTCCCAGCGCGCGCACAGGCCCCAGCGAACCTGCACAGCGTCCCAGCGGCTTGCCAAATGACACCTGGCACCTTCCAAACTCGCGCACTGGCCACAGCGACCCCGCACGGGTCCCAGCGGCTTGTCAAACGACACCTGGCACATTCCCAGCGCGCGACAGGCCCCATCGACCCGGCAGGGTCCCAGCGGCTCGCCAAATGATCACCTGGCACCTTCCCAGCGCGCTACGGGCCCCAGCAACCCCGCGGGGTCCCAGCAGCTCGTTAAACGACCACCTGGCACCTTCCCAGCGCACGACGGGCCCCAGCAACCCCGCTCGGGGTCCCAGCGGCTAGCCAAACGACACCTGGCACCTTCCCAGCATGCACACGGGTCAACCGACCCCACGCAGGGGTCCCAGCGACTCGCCAAACGACCCTGGCACATTTCCAGCACGCGCATTGGCCCCAGCGACCCCGGGCAGGGTCCCAGCGGCTCACCAAACGACACCTGGCAACTTCCCAGCGCGCACACTGGCCCCAGCTACCCCGAGCGGGGTCCCAGCGACTCACCAAACGACACCTGGCACCTCAGCAGCGCGCACTGGCCCCAGCGACCCGCGCGGGGTCCCAGCGGCTCGCCAAACGATCACCTGGCACCTTCCCAGCGCGCACGCGTCCCAGCGACACCGCACGGGGTCCCAGCGGCTTGCCAAAACGACACCTGGCACCTCCCCAGCGCACGCACGGGCCCCAGCGACCCACGCGGGGTCCCAGCGGCTCGCCAAACGATCCCTGGCACCTCCCCAGCACACGCACGGGCCCCAGCGACCCCACGCGGGGTCCCAGCGGCTCGCCAAACGGTCCCTGGCACCTCCCCAGCATGCGCACGGGCCCCAGCGACCCCGCGCGGGGTCCCAGCGGCTCGCCAAATGGTCCCTGGCACCTCCCCAGCATGCACACGGGCCCCAGCGACCCCACGCGGGGTCCCAGCGGCTCGCCAAATGGTCCCTGGCACCTCCCCAGCGCGTGCACGGGCCCCAGCGACCCCACGCGGGGTCCCAGCGGCTCGCCAAATGGTCCCTGGCACCTCCCCAGCACGCGGGGTCCCAGCGGCTCGCCAAATGGTCCCTGGCACATCCCCAGCGTGCGCACATGCCCCAGCGACCCAGCTCGGGGTCCCAGTGGCTCGCCAAATGGTCCCTGGCACCTCCCCAGCGCACGCACGGGCCCCAGCGACCCCGCGCGGGGTCCCAGCGGCTCGCCAAATGGTCCCTGGCACCTCCCCAGCACGCACGGGCCCCAGCGACCTAGCGCAGGGTCCCAGCGGCTCGCCAAATGGTCCCTGGCACCTCCCCAGCACGCGCACGGGCCCCAGCGACCACGCGCGGGGTCCCAGCGGCTCGCCAAATGGTCCCTGGCACCTCCCCAGCACGCGCACGGGCCCCAGCGACCTCGCGCGGGGTCCCAGCGGCTCGCCAAATGGTCCCTGGCACCTCCGCAGCACGCGCACGGGCCCAGCGACCCACGCGGGGTCCCAGTGTCTCGCCAAATGGTCCCTGGCAACTCCCCAGCGCATACATGGGCCCAGCAACCCACGCGGGGTCCCAGCAGCTCGCCAAACGGTCCCTGGCACCTCCCCAGCATGCGCACGGGCCCCAGCGACCTCGCGGGGTCCCAGCGGCTCGCCAAATGGTCCCTGGCACCTCCCCAGCGCACGCACGGGCCCAGCGACCCCGCGCGGGTCCCAGCGGCTCGCCAAACGGTCCCTGGCACCTCCCCAGCACGCGCACGGGCCCCAGCGACCCCGCGCGGGGTCCCAGCGGCTCGCCAAATGGTCCCTGGCACCTCCCCAGCGTGCGCACAGGCCCCAGCGACCCAGCGCGGGGTCCCAGCGGCTCGCCAAATGGTCCCTGGCACCTCCCCAGCGCAAGCACGGGCCCCAGCGACCCCGCGCGGGGTCCCAGCGGCTCGCCAAACGGTCCCTGGCACCTCCCCAGCACGTGCACGGGCCCCAGCGACCCAGCGCAGGGTCCCAGCGGCTCGCCAAATGGTCCCTGGCACCTCCCCAGCAGCGCACGGGCCCAGCGACCACGCGCGGGGTCCCAGCGGCTCGCCAAACGGTCCCTGGCACCTCCCCAGCACGCGCACGGGCCCCAGCGACCTCGTGCAGGGTCCCAGCGGCTCGCCAAATGGTCCCTGGCACCTCCCCAGCACGCGCACTGGGCCCAGCGACCCGCGCGGGGTCCCAGCGGCTCGCCAAATGGTCCCTGGCACCTCCCCAGCACGCGCACGGGCCCCAGCGACCCCGCGCGGGGTCCCAGCGGCTCGCCAAATGGTCCCTGGCACCTCCCCAGCGCGCGCACGGGCCCCAGCGACCCTGCGCGGGGTCCCAGCGGCTCGCCAAATGGTCCCTGGCACCTCCCCAGCATGCACACGGGCCCCAGCGACCCGCGCGGGGTCCCAGCAGCTCGCCAAATGGTCCCTGGCACCTCCCCAGCATGCGCACGGGGCCCAGCGACCCCGCGCGGGGTCCCAGCGGCTCGCCAAATGGTCCCTGGCACCTCCCCAGCGCGCGCACGGGCCCAGCGACCCCGCGCGGGGTCCCAGCGGCTCGCCAAATGGTCCCTGGCACCTCCCCAGGCACGCACGGGCCCCAGCGACCTCGCGCGGGGTCCCAGCGGCTCGCCAAATGGTCCCTGGCACCTCCCCAGCGCGCGCACGGGCCCCAGCGACCCGCGCGGGGTCCCAGCGGCTCGCCAAACGGTCCCTGGCACCTCCCCAGCGCATGCACGGGCCCCAGAGACCACGCGCGGGGTCCCAGCGGCTCGCCAAATGGTCCCTGGCACATCCCCAGCGCGCACACAGGCCCCAGTGACCCCGCGGGGTCCCAGCGGCTCGCCAAAATGTCCCTGGCACCTCACCAGCGCACGCACTGGACCCAGCCTACCACACGCGGGGTCCCAGCGTCACGCCAAATGGTCCCTGGAACCTCCTTAGCGCGCACGGGACCCAGCGACCCCGCGCGGGGTCCCAGCGTCTCGCAAATGGTCCATGGCACATCCCCGGTGGGAGCACGGGCCCCAGCGACTTTTCGCGGGGTCCCAGCTGCTCGCCAAATGCTCCCTGGCCCCTCCCCAGCGCATACACGTGGCCCAGCAACCGCGCGAAGGGTCCCAGCAGCTCCCCAAACGGTCCCTGGCACCTCCCCAGCATGCACACGGGCCCCAGTGACCTCGTGCGGGGTCCCAGCGGCTTGCAAATGGTCCCTGGCACCTCCCCAGCACGCGCAGTCCCAGTGGCTCGCCAACTTGTCCCTGGCACACTCCCAGCAGCTGCGCACGGGCCCAGCTACCCGCGCGGGGTCCCAGCGGCTCGCCAAATGGTCCCTGGCACCTCCCCAGCGCGCGCACGGGCCCCAGCGACCTCGTGCAGGGTCCCAGCGGCTCGCCAAATGGTCCCTGGCACCTCCCCAGCGCGTGCACAGGGCCCAGCGACCCCGCGGGGTCCCAGCGGCTCGCCAAACGGTCCCTGGCACCTCCCCAGCACGCGCACGGGCCCCAGCGACCCTGTGCTGGGTCCCAGCGGCTCGCCAAACGGTCCCTGGCACCTCCCCAGCACGCGCACAGGGCCCAGCGACCCCACGCGGGGTCCCAGCGGCTCGCCAAACGGTCCCTGGCACCTCCCCAGCACGCGCACGGGCCCCAGCGACCCACGCGGGGTCCCAGCGGCTCGCCAAATGGTCCCTGGCACCTCCCCAGCGTGCTCCCAGGCCCCAGCGACCCCGCGGGGTCCCAGCAACCCGCCAAATGGTCCCTGGCACCTCCCCAGCACGCCCAGGCTCAGCAAAGGTCCCTGGCACCTCCAGCACGGCACGGGCCCAGCGACCCGCGTGGGGTCCCAGCAGGTCGCCAAATGGTCCCTGGCATCTCCCCAGCGAGCGCACGGGCCCCAGAGACCCCGCGCGGGGTCCGAGCGGCTCGCCAAATGGACCTTGGCCACTCCCCAGTGAACGCACTGGGCCCAGCGTCCTCGCGCGGGGTCCCAGCGGCTCGCCAAATGGTCTCTGGCACCTCCCAAGCAAGCGCATGGGTCCCAGCGACACCGTGTGGGGTCCCAGTGGCTCGCCAAATGGTCCCTGGCACCTCCCCAGCACGCGCACGGGCCCAGCGACCCCGCGCGGGTCCCAGCGGCTCGCCAAATGGTCCCTGGCACCTCCCCAGCACGCGCACGGGCCCCAGCGACCCGCGCGGGGTCCCAGCGGCTCGCCAAATGGTCCCTGGCACCTCCCCAGCATGCGCACGGGCCCCAGCGACCCCGCGGGGTCCCAGCGGCTCGCCAAATGGTCCCTGGCACCTCCCCAGCGCATGCACAGGGCCCCAGCGACCTCGCGCGGGGTCCCAGCGGCTCGCCAAATGGTCCCTGGCACCTCCCCAGCGCGCGCACGGGCCCCAGCGACCTCACGCGGGGTCCCAGCGGCTCGCCAAATGGTCCCTGGCACCTCCCCAGCGCGCGCACGGGCCCAGCGACCCGCGCGGGGTCCCAGCGGCTCGCCAAATGGTCCCTGGCACCTCCCCAGCGCATGCACGGGCCCCAGCGACCTCGCGCGGGGTCCCAGCGGCTCGCCAAATGGTCCCTGGCACCTCCCCAGCACGCGCACGGGCCCAGCGACCCGCGCGGGGTCCCAGCGGCTCGCCAAATGGTCCCTGGCACCTCCCCAGCGCGCGCACGGGCCCCAGCGACCCACGCGGGGTCCCAGCGGCTCGCCAAATGGTCCCTGGCACCTCCCCAGCGCGCGCACGGGCCCCAGCGACCACGCGCGGGGTCCCAGCGGCTCGCCAAATGGTCCCTGGCACCTCCCCAGCGCGCGCACGGGGCCCAGCGACCCCGCGCGGGGTCCCAGCGGCTCGCCAAATGGTCCCTGGCACCTCCCCAGCGCGTGCACGGGCCCCAGCGACCTGCGCGGGGTCCCAGCGGCTCGCCAAATGGTCCCTGGCACCTCCCCAGCGCACGCACGGGTCCCAGCGACCTCGCGCGGGGTCCCAGCGGCTCGCCAAACGGTCCCTGGCACCTCCCCAGCACGCGCACGGGCCCAGCGACCCACGCAGGGTCCCAGCGGCTCGCCAAATGGTCCCTGGCACCTCCCCAGCACGCGCACGGGCCCAGCGACCCGCGCGGGGTCCCAGCGGCTCACCAAATGGTCCCTGGCACCTCCCCAGCACGCACATGGGCCCAGCGACCCGCGCAGGGTCCCAGCGGCTCGCCAAATGGTCCCTGGCACCTCCCCAGCGCACGCACGGGCCCCAGCGACCTCGTGCAGGGTCCCAGCGGCTCGCCAAATGGTCCCTGGCACCTCCCCAGCGCACGCACTGGGCCCAGCGACCCACGCGGGGTCCCAGCGGCTCGCCAAATGGTCCCTGGCACCTCCCCAGCACGCGCACGGGCCCCAGCGACCCCGCGTGGGTCCCAGCGGCTCGCCAAATGGTCCCTGGCACCTCCCCAGCGCGCGCACGGGCCCCAGCGACCTCGCGCGGGGTCCCAGCGGCTCGCCAAATGGTCCCTGGCACCTCCCCAGCACGCGCACGGGCCCCAGCGACCCCGGCGGGGTCCCAGCAGCTCGCCAAATGGTCCCTGGCACCTCCCCAGCGCGCACACGGGCCCCAGCGACCCCGCGCGGGGTCCCAGCGGCTCGCCAAATGGTCCCTGGCACCTCCCCAGCGCAGCACGGGCCCCAGCGACCCCGCGGGGTCCCAGCGGCTCACCAAATGGTCCCTGGCACCTCCCCAGCGCGCGCACGGGCCCCAGCGACCTCGCGTGGGTCCCAGCGGCTCGCCAAATGATCCCTGGCACCTCCCCAGAGCACGCACGGGCACCAGCGACCTCGCGCGGGTCCCAGCGGCTCGCCAAACGGTCCCTGGCCCTTCCCCAGTGCATGCACGGGCCCCAGAGACCCGCGCAGGGTCCAAGCGGCTCGCCAAATGGTCCCTGGCACATCCCCAGCGCGCGCACAGGCCCCAGTGACCCCGCGTGGGTCCCAGCGGCTCGCCAAAATGTCCCTGGCACCTCACCAGCGCACGCACTGGACCCAGCCTACCACACGCGGGGTCCCAGCGTCACGCCAAATGGTCCCTGGAACCTCCTTAGCACGCACGGGACCCAGCGACCCCGCGGGGTCCCAGCGTCTCGCCAAATGGTCCCTGGCACCTCCCAGCACGAGCACGGGCCCCAGCGACTTCGCGCGGGGTCCCAGCGGCTCGCCAAATGGTCCCTGGCCCCTCCCCAGCGCATACACGGGCCCAGCAACCCGCGAAGGGTCCCAGCAGCTCCCCAAACGGTCCCTGGCACCTCCCCAGCATGCACACGGGCCCCAGCGACCCGCGCGGGGTCCCAGCGGCTCGCCAAATGGTCCCTGGCACCTCCCCAGCGCGCACGGGCCCAGTGACCCCGCGGGGTTCCAGCGACTCGCCAAATGGTCCCTGGCACCTCCCCAGCACGCGCACGGGCCCCAGCGACCCGCGCGGGGTCCCAGCGGCTCGCCAAATGGTCCCTGGCACCTCCCCAGGCGCGCACGCACGGGCCCCAGCGACCTCGTGCAGGGTCCCAGCGGCTCGCCAAATGGTCCCTGGCACCTCCCCAGCGCGTGCACAGGGCCCAGCGACCCACGCGGGGTCCCAGCGGCTCGCCAAACGGTCCCTGGCACCTCCCCAGCACGCGCATGGGCCCCAGCGACCTTGCGCTGGGTCCCAGCGGCTCGCCAAATGGTCCCTGGCACCTCCCCAGCACGCGCACAGGGCCCAGCGACCCCACGCGGGGTCCCAGCGGCTCGCCAAACGGTCCCTGGCACCTCCCCAGCACGCGCACGGGCCCAGTGACCCACGCGGGGTCCCAGCGGCTCGCCAAATGGTCCCTGGCACCTCCCCAGCGTGAGCACAGGCCCCAGCGACCCAGCGGGGTCCCAGTGGCTCGCCAAATGGTCCCTGGCACCTCCCCAGCACGCGCACTGGGCCCAGCGACCCGCGCGGGGTCCCAGCGGCTCGCCAAATGGTCCCTGGCACCTCCCCAGCGCGCGCACGGGCCCCAGCGACCCGCGCGGGGTCCCAGCGGCTCGCCAAATGGTCCCTGGCACCTCCCCAGCGCACGCACGGGCCCCAGCGACCCCGCGCGGGTCCCAGCGGCTCGCCAAATGGTCCCTGGCACCTCCCCAGAACGCGCACGGGCCCCAGCGACCCAGCGCTGGGTCCCAGCGGCTCGCCAAATGGTCCCTGGCACCTCCCCAGCACACGCACGGGCCCCAGCGACCCACGCGGGGTCCCAGCGGCTCGCCAAATGGTCCCTGGCACTTCCCCAGCACGCGCACGGGCCCAGCGACCCCGCGGGGTCCCAGCGGCTCGCCAAATGGTCCCTGGCACCTCCCCAGCATGCGCACGGGCCCCAGCGACCCACGCGGGGTCCCAGCGGCTCGCCAAATGGTCCCTGGCACCTCCCCAGCACGCGCACGGGCCCAGCGACCCGCGCGGGGTCCCAGCAGCTCGCCAAATGGTCCCTGGCACC
>CM060281.1:6257730-6308098 GCA_030684275.1 Acipenser oxyrinchus oxyrinchus | reverse complement strand
ATTAGTTGATTGGGTGCCAGCGCCCAGAGGCTTAGTACTCTCCGTCCGGTCAAGCATACCGGATGTTACAAAGAGGGGCCTGGGCGTGCCATCGAGTGGCTGTGGAGCTTTCAGACACGCCTGGGCCACAGGACGTCATGTTGTTACATGACCCTGAGCTAGCCTGGTTGAAAGACATACCCCAGCAACTGTGGCCCACCAGTAAAAATGATTTTGGTCGTATTAAGAATTGCGAACCTCTGGTGGTGACACCCAAAAGCACGCACCGACCCAAACGAAAACAATACCCCTTGGGACGGGATGCTACTGCCGGCATAAAACCACTGTTAGAAGAACTGGTACTAAAAGGAGCCATCATTCCGGCCCCGGGAGCTCGGTGCAATTCTCCCATTCTCCCAGTCCGAAAGGTGAATGGAGAGTGGCGATTTGTACAGGATCTCCGTGAAATTAATGATGCCGTACAGCAGTGGACCCCAATTGTCCCTAATCCAATAACCTGTCTCTCTGCCGTTCCCCCATTAGCAAAATGGTTCACTGTAATTGATCTGGCAAACGCATTCTTTAGTATACCCATTGAGAAGGGTTCACAGGAATGGTTTGCTTTTACCTTTGAAGGAAAACAATGGACATGGACAGTCTGTCCACAAGGGTACACTGAAAGTCCGGCCGTATTCAATGCTGCAATGCAGGCAAATTTAGCAGGATTCATACCCCCCGCTGGGAGTAAGCTGGTGCAGTATGTCGATGATTTATTACTGTGCTTTGAGGAGAGCGAAACCGATACTAAGGCTTTGTTGTGTTTTCTTGCACTTAATGGGCATAAAGCCAGTAAGCACAAGCTACAGCTGTGCAAACAGGAAGTAACTTATTTGGGTCACAAACTATCAGCTGCAGGAAAGTCGCTGGGGTCTGAAAGAGTGCAAGCTATATTAGACTTACCACAACCGGTGACTAAGAAACAAATTATGACCTTTCTTGGTATGACTGGTTACTGTAGAAACTGGATACTAAACTATGCCTCTAAGGCACAACCTTTACATGACTTGATACATACTAACCAGCTTAAAATGACTGGTGCCATTATATGGACTGAAGCTAGTCTGCATGCTTTTATGGCACTAAAACAGGCCCTTTCTAGCAGCCCCTGCCTGGGACTACCTGACCACGGTAAACCTTTTAACCTATATGTGTCTGAAAAGGATGGGTTCATGTCTGCTGTCCTTACGCAAAAGCATGGGGACAAACAACGACCAGTGGGCTACTACTCTAAATGAATGGATGCTGTAGTACGAGGCAAAGTCGCCTGCATTCGAGCCATAGCAGCAGCATCCGAGGCTGTTAGCTCCTCCGTAGATATAGTACAAATGTCCCCCCTGACAGTGTATGTCCCCCATGCTGTTTCCGCTCTACTTAATCAAGCTAAAACAGCCCACCTTACACCTGCCCGTTTGCTCCATTACCAGAATGTCCTATTAACCATGCCCAATGTTACTGTACAACGCTGCACCAGCCTTAACCCTGCTACACTCCTCCCTAACGAAGAGGAGGGTGAGCCACACGACTGTCAACAGCTAGTGGAAGAAGTCACCACACCAAGGCCTGATCTAAAGGATGAGCCATTGGAAAATCCAGATTTGGTCCTGTACGTTGACGGCTCTGCACAAAGGAACAGCAAAGGGGAAGGCCTTGTGGCCTACGCGGTTGTAACGGACACCGCAACTCTGGAAGCAGGAAGCTTACCTCGCCATTGGTCAGCACAAGCTGCTGAGCTAGTCGCTCTGACCAGAGCCTGTGATCTCTCTGCTGGACAAAGCGTAATCATATATACCGACAGTCGGTATGCGTTTGGAGTCGTGCATGACTATGTGGCCCTTTGGAAGCTAACAGACTTTCTTACTGCCTCTGGCAAGCCGATTAACAATGGACAGCTAGTCAAAAACCTGCTGGATGCCATGCAACGGCCAAAAGCTATCTCAGTAGTTAAATGCGCAGCGCACACTAACTCCACTGATGTTGTTTCCCTAGGTAATGCACGCGCAGACGCAGCAGCTAAAGCTGCAGCTACACAGGGGACCACCCTTGCTGCCTCATTGTTTACTGCTGTTGTTACTGACCAACCCTTTTCTCTCCAAGATATTCTTGATTTACAGGCCTCCACCAATGACAAGGAGAAACGTAAATGGAAACAACGTGGCGGCCAATCTTCTTCTGGTCTGTGGTTAGGCCCTAACGGCAAGCCCATACTACCCCGATCTTGCTATCCCTTTATGTGTAAGTGGGCACACGGTCTTGACCATGTGTCCAAAGGAGGGGTAGTAGATTATGTCTATCAATTTTGGTTTTGTTTTGGTTTTACTGCTTTTGCTGAACAATATTGCTCCAAATGTGTTATATGTATGCAGAACAACATGGGAAGGGGTACAGGTGTTCCCATGTCCGCCCATCCCAAACCTAATCAGCCATTTGACCATATAATGATGGATTTCATTGAACTAACCCCATGGCAAGGGAAAAAGTATTGCTTGGTACTCGTAGACATGTTCTCTTGTTGGATTGAGGCTTTCCCCGTCAAACATGCATCTGCCCTAGCGGTGGCCCGCGTGTTGGTAAGGGAAATCATACCTCGATATGGAGTACCCATGAAATTAAGTTCTGACAACGGTTCCCATTTTGTAAACGAGATCATTGACTGTTTGGGAGCCTCGTTCCACATTGATCTTAAACGACACTGTGCTTACCATCCACAAAGTGGAGGCGCAGTGGAGCGCGCGAATCAGACCCTGAAAAGCAAATTGACAAAATTGTGTGCTGAAACTGGGCTGTCCTGTGGAACGGTACTACCTTTGGCTCTGATGTACATGAGGGGACGCCCTCATGCTGCACATGGTTTGAGTCCCCATGAGGTTTTGACTGGTCGCATTATGTGTATGCCTAATCAGTTGCCCCACACCAGACACCAGTTAACGCTCCAAGGCTGTGATGATGAGCTCATGGCATATTGTGTCGCTCTTAACGAGGTGCTTAAGAATCTCTTTTCTAGGGTAAGAGTTGCCCTGCCCGACCCAGCAGAAGGACCTGGACACAACGTCCACCCCGGCGATTGGGTGGTGATCAAGGACCTTCGGAGGAAGTATTGGCACCAACAGCGCTGGACTGGACCATTCCAAGTATTGCTGACAACTCCCACCGCAATAAAGGTAGCTGAGAGGTCCACGTGGGTCCACGTCAGTCACTGCAGGAAGGTACCGCATGATCCAGACCAAGATGTCTCCACTCAAGTTTCTCCTGGGACTAGTCACCATGCTCTTGAGCGTGTGTCTCCTCACCCTGCTGCTCCTTGAGTCTCCCAATATTAAAGCAAAAAGGAACACACTGCACCAGTGGAGTGCTGAATGTAGACCATACTAGTAATGCCTGGTGGTCTCTGTTGCGCCACACTACCAGGAACACTTTGAATATCACCAAACCTTGCTATGTTTGTTCTTTAATGACACACTCAGCAGGGGAACCATTCCCCTTGTACCCAGTAGAAGTGTCAACAAACACCCTTGCACCTGCAATGACTACAGTTACGGCCTCCAGCACGGAAATGACACAACAGAGCTGTATAAACGAGATGGTGGATCTCCACAACAAGAGCCAAAATGTATCCATGAACATTTTTAGAGGAGCCATGAATATTTATACAGGAACTGATCGCAGCACCTCCGACTGTACCGTCAATCATGCTGACTGTTATTCGAATGATACTCTGAGTATACATGTACAGTGGTGTAAGCAATTGGTTGGTGGGCCGAATCGAAACACGCCATTAAGTCACACTGTCCCACGAACTGCCTCTTTCTCCAACAACACCCTTTGTTGGTGTCAGGGAAACAGGACAAATGGAGTATTTATGGGGGTTTCACACTGCGAAACATATGTGTACTATGTAAAAATGTCAACCACTGACCTCCAGACTAGGCGAGGTAACACTGATAACCAAGGGGTGGTCCCTCCGATGCCGCTTGGACCTCCTTTATTTTGGTGAACAAGACCTCACTGTCCGAGCAGGACCTATAGACATAGGTCCTGGACGGCTTGGCGAAAAACAATGATTGATTTTTATTGGATATGTGGTAGAAATGTGTATACTAGCCTCCCTCGTGATTGGATAGGCTGTTGTGCTTTTGTAACCCTAAACACCACCATGAAAATATTTCCAGCTAACCAATCCCACGAGGTAACACCACAGAGAACAGGGGGTCTAAAGCGACAAAAGCGTAGTCAGTTCTTTAAGAAAAATGATGTCCCCGTCGACCATAGACAGAGTGCCAGATGGGATAAGTTTTGGGGCTCCCTCATGCCATGGATAGGGGCCAGACAAAATTCCCATGAAATTGATAGAGTGGCTTATGAACTAGAAACCCTAACCAATTTAACTTTGGAAGGATTCCAGATTATGCAACCTGAATTGAGAGCTATCAGGATCATGGTCATGCAAAATCGAATGGTCCTAGATATGTTATTAGCTGAGCAAGGTGGGGTATGCCATATGGTGGGCGAACATTGCTGCACATATATTCCTGAGGGAGACACCAATTTGACTAGTGTGGTAGACCACATGACCAGCCTTAGGGATCACATCCTTGCAGAACATGCCTCCGATGGATTCTGGGATCCTTTTCATGGATCTCTTCTCTATTTGGGGATGGGGGCTAAACTTTTCCACTGGTGTATCTACGGTATTGTCTGTTTAATAGCTATATATGTTTGTATGCTCTGCCTAAAGAAACTGTGCACTAGAGCTACTGATTTCGATCTTAATATGCCCTTGCTTACTAAGAAAGGTGAATGCAATAACGAAGATGAGGAAGATCCCTTTGCGGGATTGCAATTATCTGAGTTGTAATTATATTACAAAAGGAGGGAATGTAAGGGAATAATTGCATAGAACCATTCCTGTACCTGTTTGTCGCCACTCTGTACTACAATTATTCACTGAGTTATATGCTTTAAAGCATTTTGAGTTTATGATCTATTAAGTTTGTAGAAATAAAGTAAATGTATTAAACTGCAGGTACGTGTAGCTGAAAACCAAACTGTGGGTGGTGTGACAAAAGGAACGTGACTCCAGCTTATCGGTTGATCAGGGCGAACCCACCTTTCCACCTAACCTTTATTGTACTACCTTGTAAATACCTGTCCCCCTTCCTTAATTACACCAACTGAGCTGACTCCAGCTTATCGGTTGATCAGGGCGAACCCACCTTTCCACCTAACCTTTATTGTACTACCTTGTAAATACCTGTCCCCCTTTCTTTGTTACACCAACTGAGTTGGCTCTAGCTTATTGGTTGAAAGGGAAACCACCCTTTCTCTCTGTCAACTGTATGCTAACTCTGTATAGCAGAACACTGCTCGGGTTTCCTAACACTGATGTGTTGAGCTGTTCTCGTTTGTACAAACTAATAAAGCTTTATATCTCTGAATACCTGGTGCAGTTGGCTCTTTTAGTTGCGGACCTGAAAAGTTCCACGACACGAGCCGCTGGGACCTCGTGCGGGGTCGCCGGGGTTCGTGCGCTCTCTTTGGAGGCGCCAGGGACCATTTGTCGAGCAGCTGGGACCCCGTGCGGGGTTGCTGGGGCCCGTACGCGCACTGGGGAGGCGCCAGGGTCGGTTTGCCGACCCGTTGGGAACCCGCGCGGGTCGCTGGGCCCCGTGCGCATGCTGGGGAGGTGCCAGGGACCGTTTGGCGTGCCGCTGGGACCCCGCGCGGGGTCGCTGGGCCCAGTGCGTGTGCTGGGGAGGTGCCAGGGACCGTTTGGCGAGCTGCTGGGACCCTGTCAGGGGTTTCTGGGGCCTGTGCGTTCTGGGGAGATAGCCGCTGGACCTTGCACGGGGTCGCTGGGCCCGTCGCGTGCTGGGAGGTGCCAGGGATCGTTTGGCGAGCCGCTGGGACTCCGCGTGGGGTCGCTGGGGTCCGTGCGCATGCTGGGGAGGTGCCAGGGACCATTTGGCGAGCCGCTGGGACCCCGCGCGGGTCGCTGGGCCCCGTGCGCGTGCTGGGGAGGTGCCAGGGACCGTTTGGCGTGCCGCTGGGACCCCTGCGCGGGGTCGCTGGGCCCAGTGTGCGTGCTGGGGAGGTGCCAGGGACCGTTTGGCGAGCCGCTGGGACCCCGTCCGGGGTCTCTGGGGCCTGTGCGCGTGCTGGGGAGGTGCCAGGGACCATTTGGCGAGCTGCTGGGACCCTGCGCGAGGTCGCTGGAGACCGTACGTTCGCGGGGAGGTGCCAGGGACCGTTTGGCGAGCCGCTCGGACCCGTGCAGGGTCTATGGGGCTCGTGCGCAGCGCTGGGGAGGTGCCAGGGACCATTTGGTGAGTCGCTGGGACCCCGCGCTGAGTCGCTGGGCCCCGTACGTGCGTTGGGGAGGGGCCAAGGACCATTTGGTGAGCCGCTCGGACCCCGCGCTGGGTCTCTGGGTCCAGTGCGTGGGCTGGGGATGTGCCAGGAACCATTGGCGAGCCGCTGGAACCCCGCGCCGGGTTGCTGGGCACAGTGTGCATGCTGGGTAGGTGCCAGGGACCGTTTGGCGAGCCACTGGGACCCCGCGCGGGATCCCTGGGGCCCGTGCGCGTCCTGGGGAGGTGCCAGGGACCATTTGCGAGCCGCTGGGACCTCGCGCAAAGTCGCTGTGTCCCATGCGTGCGCTGGGGAGGTACTAGGGAACATTTGGCGAGCCGCAGGGACCCTGCAGGGGGTCGCTGGGCCCAGTGCGCTCGCTGGGGAGGTGCCAGGGACCATTTGGCGTGCCGCTGGGACCCCGCGTGCGGTCGCTGGGCCCAGTGCGCACGCTGGGGAGGTGCCAGGGACATTTACGCGAATCGTCTGGACCCATCGTGGGGTCTTTGAAGCCCGTGTGTGCGCGCGCAGGGGAGGTGCCAGGGAACATTTGGCGTGCCGCTGGGACCACGTGTGTGGTCGCTGGGCCCAGTGCGTGCACTGGGGATGTGCCAGGGATAATTTGGCGATCCACCCGGACCCATCGTGTGGTCTTTGAAGCCCGTGCGTGCGCTGGGGAGGTGCCAGGGACCATTTTGCGAGCCGCTGGGACTCCGCATGGGGTCGCTGGGCTCCGTGCGCGCGCTGGGGAGGGTCCAGGGACCATTTGGTGAGCTGCTGGGACCCTGCGCGAAGTCGCTGGGTCCCGTGCGCATGCTAGGGATGTGCCAGGGATCATTTGCGAGCCGCTTGGTCCCCGTGCGGGTTCGCTGGGCCCAGTGCGCGGACTGGGGAGGGTCCAGGGATCATTTGGCGAACCGCTGGGACCCCGCGCAGGGTCGCTGGGGCCCGTGTACGTGCTGGGGAGGTGCCAGGGACCATTTGTCAGCCGCTCGGACCCCGCGCAGGTCGCTGGTGTCCGTGTGCGCGTTGGAGAGGTGCCAGGGACCATTTGGCGAGCCGCTCGAACCCCGTGCGGGGTCTCTGGGGCCCGTGCTCGTGCTGCGGAGGTGCCATTGACCATTTGTTAAGTCACTGGGACCCCGCTCTGGGTCGTTGGGCCCGTATGTGCGTGCTGGGGAGGGGCCAGTGACCATTTGACGAGCCGCTCGGACCCAGCTGGGTCTCTGGGGGCCGTGCGAGGGCTGGGGAGGTGCCAGGGACCATTTGGCGAGACGTTGGGACCCAGCTCGGGGTCGCTGGGCCCAGTAAGCTCATTGGGGAGGGGCCATGAATCATTTAGCGAGCCGATCTGACCCCATGCGGGGTCTCTGGGGCCCGTGCGCGGGCTGGGGAGGTGCCAAAGACCATTTGGCGAGACGTTGGGACCCCTGCAAGGGGTCGCTGGGCCTCGTGCACGTGCTGGGGAGGGGCCAGGGATCATTTGGCGAGCTGCTGGGAATCCGCTCGAAGTCGCTATGGCCCATGTGCTTGCGTTTGGGATGTGCCAGGGACCATTTGGCGAGCCGCTGGGACCCTGCGCGGGTTCGCTGGGCCCAGTGCGCATGCTGGGGAGGTGCCAGGGACCGTTTGGCGAGCCGCTGGGACCCCGCGCGGAGTCGCTGGGCCCCGTACGTGCGTTGGGGAGGGGCCAAGGACCATTTGGTGAGCCGCTCGCACCCATGCAGGGTCTATGGGGCTCGTGCGAGGCCTGGGGAGGTGCCAGGGACCATTTGGTCAGTCGCTGGGACCCCGCGCAGAGTCGCTGGGCCCCGTGCGTGCGCTGGGGAGGTGCCAGCGACCATTTGGCGAGCCGCTGGGACCCCGCGTGAGTCGCTGGGACCCGTGCGTGTGCTGGGGAGGTGCCAGGGACCATTTGGCGAGCCGCTGGGACCCCGCGGGTCGCTAGGGCCCATGCGCACGCTGGGGATGTGCCAGGAACCATTTGGCGAGCCGCTGGAACCCCGCGGGGTCCCTGTGACCATGTCGCGTCGCTGAGGAGGTGACAGGGACCAATTGCGAGCCGCTGGAACCCCGTGCAGGGTCGCTGGGCCCCGTGCGCTCGCTGGGGAGGTGCCAGGGACCGTTTGGCGAGCCGCTCGGACCCCGTGCAGGGTCTATGGGGCTCGTGCGCGGGCTGGGGAGGTGCCACGGACCATTTGGTGAGTCGCTGGGACCCCGCGCGGAGTCGCTGGGCCCCGTACGTGCGTTGGGGAGGGGCCAGGGACCATTTGGTGAGCCGCTCGGACCCCGCGCTGGGTCTCTGGGGCCCGTGCGTGTGCTGGGGAGGTGCCAGGGACCATTTGGCGAGACGCTGGGCCCGCGCGAAGTTGCTAGGGCCCATGTGCGCGCTGGGGATGTGCCAGGGACCATTTGCGAGCCGCTGGAACCCCGCGCCGGGTCGCTGGGCCCAGTGTGCATGCTGGTGAGGTGCCAGGGACCGTTTGGTGAGCCGCTGGGACCCCGCGCGGGGTCGCTGGGGCCCGTGCGCGTGCTGGGGAGGTGACAGGAACCATTTGGCGAGCCGCTCGGACCCCACACAGGGTTGCTGGGGCATGTGCGTGTGCTGGGGAGGTGCCAGGAACCATTTGACGAGCCGCTGGGACCTTGCGCGAGATCGCTGGAGCCCGTGCACTCGCTGGGGAGGTGCCAGGGACCGTTTGGCGAGCTGCTGGGACCCCACGCTAAGTCGCTGGTGCCCCGTGCGTGCGCTGAGGATGTGCCAGGGACCATTTGCGAGCCATAGGACCCTGCGTGGGGTCGCTGGGCGCAGTGCGTTCGCTGGGAACGTACCAGGGACCATTTTGTGAGCCGCAGGGATCCTGCCCGGGGTCGCTGGGCCCCGTGCGTGTGCCTGGGGAGGTGCCAGGGACTATTTGGCGTGCAGCTGGGACCCAGCGTGGGGTCGCTGGGCCCAGTCCGCGTGCCTGGGGAGTTGCCAGGGACTATTTGGCGAGCTGCTGGGACCCAGCGCGGGGTCGCTGGGCCTAGTGCGCGTGCTGGGGTGTTGCCAGGGACTATTTGGCGAGCTGCTGGGACCCCGCGCGGGGTCGCTGGGCCCAGTGCGCGTGCTGGGGAGTTGCCAGGGACTATTTGGCGAGCTGCTGGGACCCCGCGCGGGGTCGCTGGGCCCAGTGCGCGTGCTGGGGAGGTGCCAGGGACCATTTGGCGAGCCGCTGGGATCCCGCGCGGGTCGCTGGGCCCAGTGCGCGTGCTGGGAGGTGCCAGGGACCGTTTGGCGAGCCACTGGGACCCCGCACGGGGTCGCTGTGGCCCTTGCACTCGCTGGTGTGGTGCCAGGTACCGTTTGGCAAGCCGCTGGGACCCCGCGCGGGGTCGCTGGTGCCCGTGCGCACTCTGGGGTGGTGCCAGGGATCGTTTGACGAGCTGCTGGGACCCCGCTCGGGGTCGCTGGGCACCGTGCGCGTGCTGGGGATATGCCAGGGACAGTTTGGCAAGCCGTTTGGACCACGCGCATGGTCGCTGGGCCCAGTGCGTGCACTGGGTAGGTGCCAGGTACCATTTGGCGAGCCGCTGAGACCCTGCACGGGGTCGCTGGGGCCTGTGCGCGTGCTGGGGAGGTGCCAGGGACCATTTGGCGAGCAGCTGGGACCCTGCGCGGGGTCGCTGGGCCCCGTGCGCGTGCTGGGGAGGTGCCAGGGACCGTTTGGCGAGCCGATGGCACTCTGCGTGGGGTCGCTGGGGTCAGTGCGTGTGCTGGGGAGGTGCCAGGGACCATTTGGCGAGCCGCTCGGACCCCGCACGCAGTCGCTGGTGCCCGTGCGTGCGCTGGGGAGGTTCCAGTGACCAGTTGGCGAGCCGCTGGGAACCCACGCAGGGTCGCTGGACCCCGTGCGCGCTAGGGAGGAGTCAGGGACCATTTGGCGAGTCGCTGGGCCCAGTGCGCTCGCTGGGGAGGTGCCGGTGACCATTTGGCGAGCTGCTGAGACCCCGCGCAAGGTCGCTGGGCCCCGTGCGCATACTGGGGAGGTGCCAGGGACCATTTGGCGAACCGCTCGGACCCTGCGCAAGGTCGCTAGAGACTGTGTGTGCGGGGGAGGTGCCAGGGACCGTTTGGTGAGCCGCTGGGACCCTGCGCTGGGTCTCTGGGGCCCGTGTGCGCCCTGAGGTGGTGCCAGGGACCATTTGGCGAGTAGCTGGGAACCCGCGCGTGGTCGCTGGGCCACGTACGTGCGTTGGGGAGAACCAGGGACCATTTGGCCAGCCGCTCGGACCCCGGGCTGGGTCTCTGGTGGCCGTGCTCAGGTTGCGGAGGTGCCAGGGACCATTTGGCGAGTCGCTGGGACCCAGTACGCGTGCATTGGGGAGGTGCCAGGGACCATTTGGCGAGCCGCTGGGACCACGCGCGGGGTCGCTGGGTCCCGTGCGCATGCTGGGGAGGTGCCAGGGACCGTTTGGCGAGCCGCTGGGACCGCGTGCGGGTCGCTGGGGCCCGTGCGCGTGCTGGGGAGGTGCCAGGGACCGTTTGGCGAGCCGCTGGGACCCCGCGCGGTCGCTGGTGCCCGTGCGCGTGCTGGGGAGGTGCCAGGGACCATTTGGCGAGCCGCTGGGACCCTGCACGCGGTCGCTGGTGCCTGTGCGCGTGCTGGGGAGGTGCCAGGGACCATTTGGCGAGCCGCTGGGACCCCGCGCTAGGTCGCTGGGGCCCATGCGTGTGCTGGGGAGGTGCCAGGGACCATTTGGCGAGCCGCTGGGACCCAGCGTGGGGTCGCTGGGCCCCGTGCGCGCGCTGGGGAGGTGCCAGGGACCATTTGGCGAGCCGCTGGGAACACCGCGGGGTCACTGGGACCCGTGCTTGTGCTGGGGAGGTGCCAGGGACCGTTTGGCGTGCCGCTGGGACCCCGCGTGTGGTCGCTGGGTCCAGTGGCGTGCTGCGGAGGTGCCAGGGATCGTTTGGTGAGCCGCTGGGACCCGCGCGGGGTCGCTGGGCCAAGTGCCCGTGATGGGGAGGTGCCAGGGACCATTTCGCGAGCTGTTGGGACCCCGCGGGGTCGCTGGGCCCGTCGCGCGCTGGGGAGGTGCCAGGGACCATTTGGCGAGCCGCGGGGAACACCGTCGCGGGTCGCTGGGCCCCGTGCGTGTGCTGGGGAGGTGCCAGGGACTGTTTGGCGTGCCGCTGGGTCCCCGTGTGTGGTCGCTGGGGCCCGTGTGCGTGCTGGGGAGGTGCCAGGGACCGTTTGGCGAGCCACTGGGCCCCATGCGCGTGCTGGGGAGGTGCCAGGGACCGTTTGGCGAGCCACTGGGACCCCGCGCGGGGTCGCTGGGACCCGTGCGTGTGCTGGGGAGGTGCCAGGGACCGTTTGGCGTGCCGCTGGGACCCAGCGGGGTCGCTGGGCCCAGTGCGCATGCTGGTGAGGTGCCAGGGACCATTTGGCGAGCCGCTGGGACCCTGCGCGGGATCGCTGGGCCCGTGCGGCGCTGGGGAGGTGCCTGGTACTATTTGGCGAGCCGTTGGGACCCCGCGAGAGGTCGCTGGGCACAGTGAGTGCACTGGGGACGTACCAGGGACAATTTGGAGAGCCGCAGGGACACCGCAAGGGGTCGCTGGGCCCAGTGTGCATGCTGGTGAGGTGCCAGGGACCGTTTGGCGAGCCGGTGGGACCCTGCGCGGTATCGCTGGGCCCCGTGCGTGCGCTGGGGACGTACCAGGGACCATTTTGCGAGCCGCAGGGATACCGCAAGGGGTCGCTGGGGCCCGTGCGCGTGCTGGGAAGGTGCCAGGGACCGTTTGGCAAGCCGCTGGGACCCTGTGCAGGGTCGCTGGGTCCCGTGCGCGTGCTGCGGAGGTGCCAGGGACCATTTGCGAGCCACTGGGACCCCGCACGGTGTCGTTGGGCCCCGTGGTTGTGCAGGGGAGTTACCAGTGAACATTTGGCAAGCTGCAGGGACCCCACACGAGGTCGCTGTGCCCCGTGCCCATGCTGGGGAGGTGCCAGGGACCGTTTGGCAAGACGCTGGAACCCCGCGGGGTCGCTGGCCCCCGTGCGTCGCGCTGGGGATGTGCCAAGGACCGTTTGGCGTGCCGTTGGCACCCCGCCGGGGTCACTGGGGCCCGTGCGTGTGCTGGGGAGGTGCCAGGGACCGTTTGGCGAGCCACTGGGACCCGCACTAAGTCGCTGGGGCGCGTGCGCGCGCTGGTGATATGCCAGGGACCATTTGCGAGCTGCTGGAACCCCGCGCGGGGTCGCTGGACCCAGTGCGCGTCCTGGGGAGGTACCACGGATCATTTGGCGAGCCGCTGTGACCCTGCCCGGGGTTGCTGATGCCCGTGCACGTGCTGGATAGGGGCCAGGGACCGTTTGGCGTACCGCTGGGATCCCGCACTGGGTCGCTGGGCCCAGTGCGCGTGCTGGGGAGGTGCCAGGGACTATTTGGCGAGCCACTGAGACCCTGCGCGGGGTCGCTGGGCCCAGTCCGCATGCTGGGGAGGTGCCAGGAACCGTTTGGCGTGCCGCTGGGACCCCGTACGTGGTCGCTTGGGCCCGTGCGTGTGCTGGGGAGATGCCAGGGACCGTTTAGTTAGCCGCTGGGACCCTGTGCGCGGTCGCTGGCGCCCGTGCGCATGCTGGTGAGGTCCCAGGGACCGTTTGGCGAGCAGCTGGGACCCCTTGATGGGTTGCTGGGCCCCGTGCGTATGCTGGGGAGGTGCCAAGGACCGTTTGGCGAGCTGCTGGAACCCCGCGTGAGGTCGCTGGGGCCCGTGTGCGTGCTGGGGAGGTGCCAGGGACCGTTTGGCAAGCAGCTGGGACCCCTGCGCGAGGTCGCTGGGACCAGTGTCGCGTGCTTATGAGGTGCAAGGGACCATTTGGCGAGCCGCTGGGACCCGCATGCAGTCGCCGATGCCTTTGCGCGCCCTGGGGAGGTGCCAGGGACCATTTGGCGAGCCGCTGGGACCACGCGTGGGGTCGCTGGGCCCAGTGCGTGCGCTGGGGAGGTGCCAGGGACCATTTGGCGAGCCACTGGGACTACTGCTGCGAAGTCGCTGGGCCCGTGCGCGTGCTGCGGAGGTGCCAGGGACCGTTTGGCGAGCCGCTGGGACCCCGCGGGGTCGCTGGGTCCTGTGCGCGTGCTGGGGAGGTGCCAGGGACCATTTGGCGAGCAGCTGGGACCCCGCGTGGGGTCGCTGGGTCCCGTGCGCATGCTGGGGAGGTGCCAGGGACCATTTGGCGAGCTGCTGGGACACCGCGCGGGTCCCTGGGGCCCGTGCGCGCGCTGGGGAGGTGCCAGGGACCATTTGGCGAGCCGCTGGGACCCATGCACGTGCTGGGGAGGTGCCAGGGACCATTTGGCGAGCAGCTGGGACCCAGTGCACGTGCCTGTGGAGGTACCCCGGATTATTTGGCGAGCCGCTGGGACCCTGCCCGGGGTTGCTGATGCCCGTGCACGTGCTGGGGAGGTGCCAGGGACCATTTGGCGAGCCGCTGGGACCCAGCGCGTGGACTCTGGGCCCGTGCGCGCTGGGGAGGGGCCAGGGACCATTTGGTGAGCCGCTGGGACCCGGCGCGGGGTCGCTGGGCCCAGTCGCGCATGCTGGGGAGGTGCCAGGGACCGTTTGCTGTGCCGCTGGGACCCCGTATGTGGTCGCTTGGGCCCGTCGCGTCGCTGGGGAGGTGCCAGGGACCGTTTGGCATGCCGCTGGGACCCCGCACGGGGTCGCTGGGCCCAGTGCGCGTGCTGGGGATGTGCCAGGGACCGTTTGGCGAGCAGCTGGGACCCCTTGATGGGTTGCTGGGCCCCGTGCGCATGCTGGGGAGGTGCAAACGACCGTTTGGTGAGTTGCTGGAACGCAGCATGAGGTCGCTGGGCCCCGTGCGCACGCTGGAGATGTGCCAGGGACCATTTGGCAAGCAGCTGGGACCCAGCGAGGTTGCTGGGCCCCGTGCGCATGCTGGGGAGGTGCCAGGGACCATTTGGCTAGCCGCTGGAACCCCGCACGGGTCGCTGGGCCCCGTGCGCACGCTGGGGAGGTGCAAGGGACCGTTTGGCATGCCGCTGGGACCGCGCGCGGGGTCGCTGGGTCCCGTGCGCTTGCTGGGGAGGTGCCAGGGACCGTTTGGCGAGCCGCTGGGACCCCGCACGGAGTCGCTGGGTCACGTCCGCGCGCTGGGTATGCACCATGGACCTTTTGGCGAGCAGGTGGGACCCTGTGCGGTCGGATTGACGGGTGGTTGGATTCCCTCGTGGGGTCGCTGGTGAATGTGCGTGCGCTGGGGAGGTGTCAGGACCGTTTGGCGAGCCGCTGGGACCCCGCGCGGGATCGCTGTGCCCCGTGCGCGTGCTGGGGAGGTGCCAGGGACCGTTTGGCATGCCGCTGGGATCCCACGCGGGATCGCTGTGCCACGTGAGCGTGCTGGGGAGGTGCCTTGGACAGTTTGGCGTGCCACTGGGACCCGCTGCGGGGTCGCTGGGTCCCGTGTGCGTGCTGGGGAGGTGCCAGGGACCGTTTGGCGAGCCGCTGGGACCCCGCACAGGGTCGCTGGGCCCAGTGCGCGTGCTGGGGAGGTGCCAGGGACCGTTTGGCGAGCCGCTGGGACCCCCCGCGGGATCGCTGTTCCTCGTGCGCGTGCTGCGGAGGTACCAGGGACTGTTTGGTGAACCGCTGGAATCCCTCGCGGGGTCGCTGGGGCCAGTGGGTGTGCTGAGGTGCCAGGGACCGTTTGGCAAGCCGCTGGGACCCCGCGTGGGGTCGCTGTGCCCCGTGCGCGTGCTGGTGAGGTGCCAGGGACCGTTTTGGCATGCCGCTGGGATCCCAGCGGGATCGGCTGTGCCAAGTGCGCGTGCTGGGGAGGTGCCAGGGACAGTTTGGCGTGCCACTGGGACCCCGCGCAGGGTCGCTGGGCCCAGTGCGCGTGCTGGGTAGGTGCCAGGGACCGTTTGGCGAGCCGCTGGGACCCTGTCAGGGTTGCTGATGCCCGTGCGCGTGCTGGGTAGGTGCCAGGGACAGTTTGCCGAGCCGCTGGGACCCCGCGCGGGGTCGCTGGGCCCAGTGCGCGTGCTGGGGAGGTGCCAGGGACCATTTGGCGAGCCGCTGGGACCCCATCGAGGCATCTCTGGGGCCCATGCGCATGCTGGGGAGGTGCCAGGGACCGTTTGGCGAGCCGCTGGGACCCGCTCGGAGTCGCTGGGCCCGTGCGCGTGCTGGGGTGGTGCCTTGGACCAGTTTGGAGCGACACTGGGACCCCGCGCGGGTCGCTGTGACCAGTCGTGGCGTGCTGGGGAGGTACCAGGGACTGTTTGGTGAACCGCTGGAATCCCTCGCGGGGTCGCTGGGGCCAGTGGGTGCGCTGAGGTGCCAGGGACCGTTTGGCAAGCAGCTGGGACCCCGCGTGGGGTCGCTGGGCCCCGTGCGCATGCTGGGGAGGTGCCAGGGACCGTTTGGCAAGACGCTGGAACCCCGCGCGGGGTCGCTGGGCCCCGTGCGTGCGCTGGGGATGTGCCAGGGACCATTTTGCAAGCCGCTGGGACCCCGCGCGGGGTCGCTGGGCTCAGAGCTCGTGCTGGGGAGGTACCAGGGATCGTTTGGCGAGCCGCTGGGACCATGCGCAGGGTCCCTGGGGCCCGTGCTCGTGCTGGGGAGTTGCCAGGGACTATTTGGCGAGCCGCTCTGACCCTGCTTGGAGTCGCTGGGTCCCGCGCGCGTGCTGGGGAGGTGCCAGGGACCGTTTGGCGTGCCGCTGGGACCCCACGCGGGGTCGCTGGGCCCCGTGTGCATGCTGGGGAGGTGCCAGGGACCATTTGGCAAGCAGCTGGGACCCCGCGCGGGGTCGCTGGGCCCCCGTGCGCATGCTGGGGAGGTGCCAGTGACCGTTTGGCGAGCCGCTGGGACCCAGCGGGGTCGCTGGGCCCAGTGCGCGTGCTTGGGAGGTGCCAGGGACCATTTGCCGAGCCTCTGGGACAACGCGTGAAGTCGCTGGGGCCCGTGTGCGCGCAATGGGGAGGTGCCAGGTACCATTTGGCGACCCGCTGGTACCCAGCGCGGGGTCGCTGGGTCCAGTGCACGCGATAGGGAGGTGCCAGGTACCGTTTGGCAAGAAGCTGGGACCATGCGCGGGGTTGCTGTGGCCCGTAGGTATGCTGGGGAGGTGCCAGGGACCTTTTGACGAGCCACTGGGACCCCACACGGGGTCGCTGGGCACCGTTCACACACTGGGGAGGGTCCAGGGACCATTTCGCGATTCGCTGCGACCCCTCGCGAAATCGCTGGGTCCAGTGCGCGCGCTGGGGATGTGCCAGGGACGGTTTGGCAAGCCGCTTGGACCACGCGTTGGGTCGCTAGTGTCCGTTCGCGTACTGGGGAGGTGCCAGGGACCATTTGGCGAGCCGCTGGGACCCCGCGGGGTCGCTGGGGCCCGTGCGCGTGCTGTGGAGGTGCCAGGGACAATTTTACGAGCCGCTGGGATCCTGCGTGGGGTCGCTGGGCTCCGTGCGCGTGCTTGGGAGGTGCTAGGGACCATTTGACGAACCGCTGGGACCCGGAGCTTGGTCGCTGGGTCCAGTGCGCGCGCTGGGGAGGTGCCAGGGACAGTTTGGCAAGCCGCTGGGACTACGCGTGGGGTCGCTAGTGTCCGTTCGCGTACTGGGGAAGTGCTAGGGACCATTCGGCGAGCCACGGGGACCCCGCACGGGTCGCTGGGCCCATGCTGCGCTGGGGAGGTGCCAGGGACCGTTTAGCGAGCAGATGGGACCCGTGCGGTGTCCCTGGGTCTCATCGCGAGTGCTGGGGAGGTCGCCAAGGACAGTTTGGCGAGCCGCTGTGACCCCGCGTGGGGTTGCTAGTGTCCGTGCGCGCACTGGGGAGGTGCCAGGGAACTTTTGGCGAGCCGCTGGGACCCCGTTCGTGGTTGCTGCGCCCTGTCGCGTCGCTGGGGAGGTGCCAGGGACCATTTGGCGAGCCGCTGGGACCCTGCGCGATGTCGCTGGGCTGCATACACGCAATAGGGAGGTGCCAGGGACCATTTGGTGAGCCGCTGGGACCACATGCGAAGTCGCTGGGCCCTGTGCGCGCTGGGGAGGTGCCAGGGACCGTTTGCGAGACGCTGGGACCCCGCGTGGGGTCGCTGGGCCCCGTGCCTGCTCTGGGCAGGTGCCAGGGACCTTTTGGCGAGCTGCTGGGACCCCGTTCGTGGTTGCTGCGCCCTGTGCGCTCGCTGGGTAGGTGCCAAGGATCATTTGGCGAGCCGCTGCGACCCTGCGCGGCGTCGCTGGGACTCGTGCTGGCGATAGGGAGGTGCCAGGGACCATTTGGCGAGCCGCTGGGATCCCGCACGAGGTCGCTGGAGCCCGTGCGCACGCTGGTGAAGTGCTAGGGACCGTTTGGCGAGCTGCTGGGACCCCATGCGAAGCCGCTGGGGCCTGTGCGTGCGCTGGGGAGGTGCCAGGGACCGTTTGCGAGACACTGGGACCCCGCGTGGGGTCACTGGGGCCCAGATCGCCAGGAAGGTGCCTTGGACCATTTGGCGAGCCGCTGGGAGCCCGCGCGGGGTCGCTGTGGCCCGTGCACGCTGTGGAGGCGACAGGCACCATTTGCCGAGCTGCTGGGACCCAGTGCCCAGTCGCTGGGGCACGTGCGTGTGCTGGGGATGTGTCAGGGACCATTTAGCGAGCTGCTGGTACCCCGTGGAGTGCCGTTGGGGACCATTTGATGAGCCGCTGTGACCCCGCACGTGGTCGCTGGGGCGCTTGTGCGTGCTGGGGAGGTGCCAGGGACCGTTTGGCGAGCCGCTGGGACCCCGACGGGGTCGCTGGGGCCCGTGCAGCGTGCTGGGGAGGCGCCAGGGACCATTTGGCGAGCCGCTGGGACCTCGCGCAGGGTTGCTGGGGCCCGTGCGTGTGCTGGGGAGGTGCCAGGGACAATTTGGCGAGCTGCTGGGACCCCGCGCGGGGTCGCTTGGGACCGTGCACATGCTGGGGAGGTGCCAGGGACCATTTGGCGAGCCGCTGGGACCCCACGCGGGGTCGCTGGGGCCCGTGCGCGCACTGGGGAGGTGCCAGGGACAGTTCGGCGAG
The DNA here is from genome assembly GCA_030684275.1 of Acipenser oxyrinchus oxyrinchus. Classification (NCBI taxonomy): domain Eukaryota; kingdom Metazoa; phylum Chordata; class Actinopteri; order Acipenseriformes; family Acipenseridae; genus Acipenser; species Acipenser oxyrinchus. The sequence continues at coordinate 6,289,648 of CM060281.1, read as the reverse complement.
CCGCTGGGATCACGCGAGGTGTCACTTGGGCCAGTGCGCACTGCTGGGGAGGTGCCAGGGACCATTTGGCGAGCCCCTGGGACCCAGCGTGGTGTTGCTGGTGCCCGTGCGCACGCTGGGGAGGTGCTAGGGACCATTTGTCGAGCCTCTGGGACCCCGCGCAGGGTCCCTGGGGCACGTACGCGCCCTGCGAGCCACTGGGACCTTGCTCAAGCTGGACAGGTGCCAAGGACCGGTTGGCGAGCATCTGGGACCTTGCTTGGGGTCGCTGGGGCATGTACGCATCCTGCGGAGGTGCTATGGACCATTTGTCGAGCCACTGGGACCCTGCGTGAGGTCGCTGGTGACCGTGCTTGCGTGCTGGGGAGGTGCCAGGGACCGTTTGGCGAGCCGCTGGGTACCCGCGCGGGTCTCTGGGGCCCGTGCGCATGCTGGGGAGGTGCCAGGGACCGTTTGGCGAGCCGCAGGGACCCCGCTCGGGGTCTCTGGGGCCCGTGCCTTTGCTGGTGAGGTGCCAGGGACCGTTTGGCGTGCCGCTGGGACCGCGCGTGGTCGCTGGGGCCCGTGCGTGTGCTGGTGAGGTGCCAGGGACCATTTGGCGTGCCGCTGGGACCCCGCTGGGTCGCTGGGCGCCCGTGTGCGTGCTGGGGAGGTGCCAGGGACCGTTTGGCGAGCCGCTGGGACCACACGCGGGATCGCTGTGCGCCGTGCGCGTGCTGGGGAGGTGCCAGGGACCGTTTGGCGTGCCGCTGGGACCCCGCGCGGGGTCTCTGGGGCCCATGCGCGTGCTGGGGAGGTGCCAGGGACCGTTTGGTGAGCCGCAGGGACCACGCACAGGGTCTCTGGGGCCCGTGCGCGTGCTGGGGAGGTGCCAGGGACCGTTTGTCGATGTCGACTGTGCACCGCACGAGGTGGCTGGGGCCCGTGCGCGTGCTGGGGAGGTGCCAGGGACCGTTTGCAGAGCCGCAGGGACCCCGCAGGGGTCGCTGGGCCCGTGCGTGTGCTGGGGAGGTGCCAGGGACCGTTTGGCGTGCCGCTGGGACCCCGCGCGGGATCGCTGTGCGGGATCGCTGTGCCCCGTGCACATGCTGGGGAGGTGCCAGGGACCATTTGGCGAGCCGGAGGGACCCCGATCGGGGTCTCTGGGGCCCGTGCCTTTGCTGGTGAGGTGCCAGGGACCATTTGGCGTGCCGCTGGGACCACGCTCGTGGTCGCTGGGGCCCGTGCGTGTGCTGGTGAGGTGCCAGGGACCGTTTGGCGAACCGCTGGGACCCCGCGCGAGGTCGCTGGGGCCCGTGCGCGCGCTGGGGAGGTGCCAGGGACCATTTGCGAGCCGCTGGGACCCCGCAGGGGGTCGCTGGGCCCAGTGCGTGTGCTGGGGAGGTGCCAGGGACCATTTGGCGAGCTGCTGGGACCCGGGGCAGGGTCGCTGGGCCCAGTGTGCGTGCTTGGGAGGTGCCAGGGACCATTTGGCGAGCCGCAGGGACCCTGCACGGGGTCTCTGGGGCCCGTGCGCATGCTGGGGAGGTGCCAGGGACCGTTTGGCGAGCAGCTGGGACCCCGTGCGGGGTCGCTGGGACCCGTGCGCATGCTGGGGAGGTGCCAGGGACCATTTGGCGAGCCGCTGGGACCCCGCGCGGGTCGCTGGGCCCAGTGCGCGTGCTGGGGAGGTGCCAGGGACCGTTTGGCGTGCCGCTGGGACCCCGCGCGGGGTCGCTGGGCACCGTGCGCGTGCTGGGGAGGTGCCAGGGACCTTTGGCGAGCCGCTGGGACCCTGCGTGAGGTCGCTGGGGCCCGTGCGCGTGCTGGAGAGGTGCCAGGGACCGTTTTGGCGAGCAGCTGGGACTCCGTGCGGGATTGCTGGGCACCGTGCGCATGCTGGGGAGGTGCCAGGGACCGTTTGGCGAGCCGCTGGGACCCCGCGCGGGATCGCTGGGCCCAGTGCTTGCGTGCTGGGGAGGTGCCAGGGACCATTTGGCGAGCCGCTGGGACCCCGCGCGGGTCGCTGGGCCCGTGCGCGTGCTGGGGAGGTGCCAGGGACTGTTTGGCGAGCCGCTGGGACCCCGTGCGGAGTCGCTGGGCATCGTGCGCATGCTGGGGAGGTGCCAGGGACCATTTGGCGAGCCGCTGGGACCCCGCACGGGGTCTCTGGGTCCAGTGCGCGTGCTGGGGAGGTGCCAGGGACCGTTTGGCGTGCCGCTGGGACCCTGCGTGAGGTCGCTGGGGCCCGTGCGCGTGCTGGGGAGGTGCCAGGGACCGTTTGGCGAGCAGCTGGGACCCCGCGCGGGATCGCTGGGCACCGTGCACATGCTGGGGAGGTGCCAGGGAGCGTTTGGCGAGCCGCTGGGACCCCGCGCGGGATCGCTGGGCCCAGTGCGTGTGCTGGGGAGGTGCCAGGGACCATTTGGCGAGCCGCAGGGACCCCGCGCGGGTCTCTGGGGCCCGTGTGCGTGCTGGGGAGGTGCCAGGGACCGTTTGGCGAGCCGCTGGGACCCCGCACGGCGTCTCTGGGACCCGTGCGTGTGCTGGGGAGGTGCCAGGGACCATTTGGCGTGCCGCTGGGACCCGCGCGGGTCGCTGGGCCCGTGCGTGTGCTGGGGAGGTGCCAGGGACCGTTTGGCGAGCCGCTGGGACCCTGCGCGGGGTCGCTGGGCATCGGGTGCATGCTGGGGAGGTGCCAGGGACCATTTGGCGAGCCTCTGGGACCCTGCGCGGGGTCGCTGGGCCCAGTGCGCGTGCTGGGGAGGTGCCAGGGACCATTTGGCGAGCCGCTGGGACCCCGCACGGGGTCTCTGGGGCCCGTGCGCGTGCTGGTGAGGTGCCAGGGACCATTTGGCGAGCCGCTGGGACCACGCGCGGGGTCGCTGGGGCCCGTGCGCCTGCTGGGGAGGTGCCAGGGACCGTTTGGCGAGCTGCTGACGGATGCGAGTGCGTGTGTGAATAAATAACAGTGCCTGAAACAGTATTTGCTCCCACAAAAACAACCGTGTTTATTAGAATAAACCTCCCTGTTACCTGCGAGGGTATCTGGGGAACACAGCTGGCTGCAAAACAAAATACAAGAACAAAGGTGGCAGATCGTAGTAGGCAGCTGACCTGCGCCCTGTACACAGCGCCTTTGCTGATCGGGAGGAGATTTGCCAAGGACCGTTTTGCAGCGAGCCACTGGGACCCAAAGCATGGTCGCTGGGGCCAGTGCGCGTGCTGGGGAGGTACCAGGGATCGTTTGGCGAGCAGCTGGGACCCCGCGCAGGGTCGCTGGGGCCCGTGCGCGTGCTGGAGAGGTGCTTGGGAGTATTTGCGGAGCCGCTGGGACCTCACGCTAGGACGCTAGGTCGCTGGGGCTTGTGCGCATGCTGGGGAGGTACCAGGGACCGTTTGGCGAGCCGCTGGGACCCCACGCGGGTTCGCTGGGGCCAGTGCGTGTGCTGGTGAGGTGCCAGGGACCGTTTGGCATGCCGCTGGGACCCGCGCGGGATCGCTGTGCCCCGTGCACGTGCTGGGGAGGTGCCAGGGACCGTTTGGCGAGCCTCTGGGACCCCGTGCGGGTCGCTGGGCATCTGTGCGCATGCTGGGGAGGTGCCAGGGACCGTTTGGCGAGCCGCTGGGACCCCGCGTGGTCGCTGGGCCCGTGCGCGTGCTGGGGAGGTGCCAGGGACCGTTTGGCGTGCCGCTGGGACCCTGCGCGGGGTCGCTGGGCCCAGTGCGCATGCTGGGGAGGTGCCAGGGACCATTTGGCGAGCCGCTGGGACCTCGCGCGGGGTCTCTGGGGCCCGTGCGCGTGCTGGGGAGGTGCCAGGGACCGTTTGGCGAGCCGCTGGGACCACGCGCGGGGTCGCTGGGGCCCGTGCGCCTGCTGCGGAGGTGCCAGGGACCGTTTGGCGAGCCGCTGGGACCCAGCAGGGTCGCTGGGGCCCGTGCGCATGCTGGGGAGGTGCCAGGGACCGTTTGGCGAGCAGCTGGGACCCTGCGCGGGTCGCTGGGCACCGTGTGCATGCTGGGGAGGTGCCAGGGACCATTTGGCGAGCCGCTGGGACCCCGCGTGGGTCGCTGGGCCCAGTGCGCGTGCTGGGGAGGTGCCAGGGACCGTTTGGCGAGCCGCTGGGACCCACGCGGGGTCGCTGGGGCCCGTGTGCGTGCTGGGGAGGTGCCAGGGACCGTTTGGCGAGCCGCTGGGACCCCGCAGGGTCGCTGGGCCCGTGCGCATGCTGGGGAGGTGCCAGGGACCGTTTGGCGAGCAGCTGGGACCCTGCGCGGGGTCGCTGGGCCCCGTGTGCATGCTGGGGAGGTGCCAGGGACCATTTGGCGAGCCGCTGGGACCCTGCGCGGGGTCGCTGGGCCCAGTGCGCGTGCTGGGGAGGTGCCAGGGACCATTTGGCGAGCCGCTGGGACCTCGCGCGGGGTCTCTGGGGCCCGTGCGCGTGCTGGTGAGGTGCCAGGGACCGTTTGGCGAGCCGCTGGGACCCCGCGCGGGTCGCTGGGGCCCGTGCGCGTGCTGGGGAGGTGCCAGGGACCGTTTGGCGAGCCGCTGGGACTCCGCGCGGGATCGCTGGGCACCGTGCGCATGCTGGGGAGGTGCCAGGGACCGTTTGGCGAGCCGCTGGGACCCCGCGCGGGATCGCTGGGCCCAGTGCGCATGCTGGGGAGGTGCCAGGGACCATTTGGCGAGCCGCTGGGACCCCGCGGGGTCGCTGGGGCCCGTGCGCGTGCTGGGGAGGTGCCAGGGACCGTTTGGCGAGCCGCTGGGACCCCGCGCGGGGTCGCTGGGCATCGTGCGCATGCTGGGGAGGTGCCAGGGACCATTTGGCGAGCCGCTGGGACCCCGCGCGGGTCGCTGGGCCCAGTGCGCGTGCTGGGGAGGTGCCAGGGACCGTTTGGCGTGCCGCTGGGACCCTGCGTGAGGTCGCTGGGGCCCGTGCGCGTGCTGGGGAGGTGCCAGGGACCGTTTGGCGAGCAGCTGGGACCCCGTCGCGGGGTCGCTGGGCACCGTGCGCATGCTGGGGAGGTGCCAGGGACCGTTTGGCGAGCCGCTGGGACCCCGCGGGGTCGCTGGGCCCAGTGCGTGTGCTGGGGAGGTGCCAGGGACCATTTGGCGAGCCGCTGGGACCCCGCACGGGGTCTCTGGGGCCCGTGTGCGTGCTGGGGAGGTGCCAGGGACCGTTTGGCGAGCCGCTGGGACCCCGCGCGGGTCGCTGGGACCCGTGCGCGTGCTGGGGAGGTGCCAGGGACCATTTGGCGAGCCGCTGGGACCCCGCGCGGGGTCGCTGGGCCCTGTGCGTGTGCTGGGGAGGTGCCAGGGACCGTTTGGCAAGCAGCTGGGACCTTGTGCGGGGTCGCTGGGCATCGGGTGCATGCTGGGGAGGTGCCAGGGACCATTTGGCGAGCCGCTGGGACCCTGCGTGGGGTCGCTGGGCCCAGTGCGCGTGCTGGGGAGGTGCCAGGGACCATTTGGCGAGCCGCTGGGACCTCGCGCGGGGTCGCTGGGGCCCGTGCGCGTGCTGGGGAGGTGCCAGGGACCATTTGGCGAGCCGCTGGGACCCGCGCGGGGTCGCTGGGGCCTGTGCGCGTGCTGGGGAGGTGCCAGGGACCGTTTGGCGTCTGTGACGGATGCGAGTGGTGTGTGAATAAATAACAGTCCTGAAACAGTATTTCTCCCACAAAAACAACCGTGTTTATTAAAATAAACCTCCCTTTACCTGCGAGGGTATTGGGGAACACAGCTGGCTGCAAAACAAAAACAAAACAAACAGAAAGTGTCCACAGTGAAATCCCGAGTGTCCTGTGCATGAAAGTGCTTTGTAATCCACACGGGGTGTGCTGATGTTGGTGAAGGGAAGGTAGTGCTCTGTGATCTGGAACTGGCTCCGTGGCTGCAGTCCCGCTCCTACTCCGCCTCTGACAACACACAACAAACAACACGTAATCCACAAACACACAACGCTCCGGCTGGGCTCAGTTTCTCAGCGCAAGAGGAGGAACTGACGTAGCTGCTTCCCCTTTGTACCCAGCAAACTCCTCCCTGCAGTCAGCGCGTCGCCATGGTTTCTCCACTAGAGGGCTGCCCGCAGCTGACTGCAATGGAATCGTCCTGAGTACTTGCAGCTACGCCCCTCCTAATATGGTCACCTTCCGGTTTCCACCAACCACCGAGGTGGCAGATCTAGGAGGCAGCTTACCTTCCCCCTTACACAGCGCCCTTTCTAATCGGGAGGGAGATTTACAGCATCGATCCTTTCTCTCTCTATCACAGCGACCCACTGGGACCCAAAGCATGGTCGCTGGGGAGAGTGTGCGTGCTGGGGAGGTGCCAGGGACCGTTTGGCGAGCAGCTGGGACCCCGCGGGGTCGCTGGGGCCCGTGCGCGTGCTGGGGAGGTGCCAGGGACTATTTGGCGAGCCGCTGGGACCTCACGCTAGGTCGCTGGGGCTTGTGCGCATGCTGGGGAGGTACCAGGGACCGTTTGGCGAGCCGCTGGGACCCCACGCGGGGTCGCTGGGGCCCGTGCGTGTGCTGGTGAGGTGCCAGGGACCGTTTGGCGTGCCGCTGGGACCCCGCGCGGGGTCGCTGGGCCCGTGCGCGTGCTGGGGAGGTGCCAGGGACCGTTTGGCGAGCAGCTGGGACCCAGCGCGGGGTCGCTGGGCACCTGTGCGCATGCTGGGGAGGTGCCAGGGACCGTTTGGCGAGCCGCTGGGACCCCGCGTGGTCGCTGGGCCCCGTGCGCGTGCTGGGGAGGTGCCAGGGACCGTTTGGCGTGCCGCTGGGACCCCGCGTAGGGTCGCTGGGCCCAGTGCGCGTGCTGGGGAGGTGCCAGGGACCATTTGGCGAGCCGCTGGGACCTCGCGCGGGGTCTCTGGGGCCCGTGCGCGTGCTGGGGAGGTGCCAGGGACCGTTTGGCGAGCCGCTGGGACCCCGCGCGGGTCGCTGGGGCCCGTGCGCCTGCTGGGGAGGTGCCAGGGACCGTTTGGCGAGCCGCTGGGACCCCGCATGGGTCGCTGGGGCCAGTGCGCGTGCTGGGGAGGTGCCAGGGACCGTTTGGCGAGCCGCTGGGACCCCGTGCGGGGTCGCTGGGCACCGTGCGCATGCTGGGGAGGTGCCAGGGACCATTTGGCGAGCCGCTGGGACCCCGCGCGGGGTCGCTGGGCCCAGTGCGCGTGCTGGGGAGGTGCCAGGGACCGTTTGGCGAGCCGCTGGGACCCACGCTGGGTCGCTGGGGCCCGTGCGCACGCTGGGGAGGTACCAGGGACCGTTTGGCGAGCCGCTGGGACCCGCGCAGGTTCTCTGGGGCCCGTGCGCGTGCTGGGGAGGTGCCAGGGACCGTTTGGCGAGCCGCTGGGACCCTGCGCGGGTCGCTGGGGCCCGTGCGCATGCTGGGAGGTGCCAGGGACCATTTGGCGAGCCGCTGGGACCCTGCGCGGGGTCGCTGGGCCCAGTGCGCGTGCTGGGGAGGTGCCAGGGACCGTTTGGCGAGCCGCTGGGACCCCGCGTGGGTCGCTGGGGCCAGTGCGCGTGCTGGGGAGGTGCCAGGGACCGTTTGGCGAGCCGCTGGGACCCCGCGCGGGGTCGCTGGGGCCCGTGCGCGTGCTGGGGAGGTGCCAGGGACTATTTGGCGAGCCGCTGGGACCCCACGCTAGGTCGCTGGGGCCTGTGCGCATGCTGGGGAGGTGCCAGGGACCGTTTGGCGAGCCGCTGGGACCCCGCGCGGGGTCGCTGGGGCCCGTGCGCGTGCTGGTGAGGTGCCAGGGACCGTTTGGCGAGCAGCTGGGACCCCGTGCGGGGTCGCTGGGGCCCGTGCGCATGCTGGGGAGGTGCCAGGGACCATTTGGCGAGCCGCTGGGACCCCACGCTAGGTCGCTGGGGCCTGTGCGCGTGCTGGGGAGGTGCCAGGGACCGTTTGGCGAGCCGCTGGGACCCCACGCGGGTCGCTGGGGCCCGTGCGTGTGCTGGTGAGGTGCCAGGGACCGTTTGGCGATGCCGCTGGGACCCGCGCGGGGTCGCTGGGCACCGTGCGCGTGCTGGGGAGGTGCCAGGGACCGTTTGGCGAGCCGCTGGGACCCCGCGCAGGGTCGCTGGGCCCAGTGCGCGTGCTGGGGAGGTGCCAGGGACCATTTGGCGAGCCGCTGGGACCCCGCGCGGGGTCTCTGGGGCCCGTGCGCGTGCTGGGGAGGTGCCAGGGACCGTTTGGCATGCCGCTGGGACCCCGCGGGGTCGCTGGGCCCGTGCGCGTGCTGGGGAGGTGCCAGGGACCGTTTGGCGTGCCGCTGGGACCCCGCGCGAGGTCGCTGGGCCCAGTGCGCGTGCTGGGGAGGTGCCAGGGACCATTTGGCGAGCCGCTGGGACCCCGCACGGGTCTCTGGGGCCCGTGCGCGTGCTGGGGAGGTGCCAGGGACCGTTTGGCGAGCCGCTGGGACCCCGCGCGGGGTCTCTGGGGCCCGTGCGCGTGCTGGGGAGGTGCCAGGGACCATTTGGCGAGCCGCTGGGACCCCGCGCGGGGTCGCTGGGGCCCGTGCGCATGCTGGGAGGTGCCAGGGACCGTTTGGCGAGCCGCTGGGACCCCGTCCGGGGTCGCTGGGCCCAGTGCGCGTGCTGGGGAGGTGCCAGGGACCATTTGGCGAGCCGCTGGGACCCCGCATGGGGTCTCTGGGGCCCGTGCGCGTGCTGGGGAGGTGCCAGGGACCGTTTGGCGTGCCGCTGGGACCCCGCGCGGGGTCGCTGGGCCCAGTGCGCGTGCTGGGGAGGTGCCAGGGACCATTTGGCGAGCCGCTGGGACCCCGCGCGGGTCGCTGGGGCCCGTGCGCGTGCTGGGGAGGTGCCAGGGACCGTTTGGCGATGCCGCTGGGACCCAGCGTGGGTCGCTGGGCCCGTGCGCATGCTGGGGAGGTGCCAGGGACCGTTTGGCGAGCCGCTGGGACCCCGCGAGGTCGCTGGGGCCCGTGCGCGTGCTGGGGAGGTGCCAGGGACCGTTTGGCGAGCCGCTGGGACCCCGCGGGGTCGCTGGGGCCCGTGCGTGTGCTGGGGAGGTGCCAGGGACCGTTTGGCGAGCCGCTGGGACCCGCGCGGGGTCGCTGGGGCCCGTGCGCGTGCTGGGGAGGTGCCAGGGACCGTTTGGCATGCCGCTGGGACCCCGCGCGGGTCGCTGGGCCCGTGCGCGTGCTGGGGAGGTGCCAGGGACCGTTTGGCGAGCCGCTGGGACCCCGCGCAGGGTCGCTGGGCCCAGTGCGCGTGCTGGGGAGGTGCCAGGGACCATTTGGCGAGCCGCTGGGACCCCGCGCGGGTCGCTGGGGCCCGTGCGCGTGCTGGGGAGGTGCCAGGGACCATTTGGCGAGCCGCTGGGACCCCGCGCGTGGTCGCTGGGGCCCGTGCGTGTGCTGGTGAGGTGCCAGGGACCGTTTGGCGTGCCGCTGGGACCCAGCGCGGGGTCGCTGGGCCCGTGCGCGTGCTGGGGAGGTGCCAGGGACCGTTTGGCGAGCCGCTGGGACCCCGCGCGGGTCGCTGGGGCCCGTGCGCGTGCTGGGGAGGTGCCAGGGACCGTTTGGCGAGCCGCTGGGACCCCGCTCGGGGTCGCTGGGGCCCGTGCGCATGCTGGGGAGGTGCCAGGGACCGTTTGGCGAGCCGCTGGGACCCCGCGCGTGGTCGCTGGGGCCCGTGCGCGTGCTGGTGAGGTGCCAGGGACCGTTTGGCGTGCCGCTGGGACCCAGCGCGGGTCGCTGGGCCCGTGCGCGTGCTGGGGAGGTGCCAGGGACCGTTTGGCGAGCCGCTGGGACCCCGCGCGGGTCGCTGGGGCCCGTGCGCGTGCTGGGGAGGTGCCAGGGACCGTTTGGCGAGCCGCTGGGACCCGCGCGGGGTCGCTGGGGCCCGTGCGCGTGCTGGGGAGGTGCCAGGGACCGTTTGGCGAGCCGCTGGGACCCCGCGGGGTCGCTGGGCCCCGTGCGCGTGCTGGGGAGGTGCCAGGGACCGTTTGACGAGTCGTTGGTACCCCGCATGGGTCTCTGGGGCCCAGTGCGCGTGATGGGGAGGTGCCAGGGACCGTTTGGCGAGCCGCTGGGACCCCGCGGGGTCGCTGGGGCCCGTGCGCGTGCTGGGGAGGTGCCAGGGACCGTTTGGCGAGCCGCTGGGACCCCGCGCGGGTCGCTGGGCCCGTGCGCGTGCTGGGGAGGTGCCAGGGACCGTTTGGCGAGCCGCTGGGACCCCGCGCGGGTCGCTGGGGCCCGTGCGCGTGCTGGGGAGGTGCCAGGGACCGTTTGGCGAGCCGCTGGGACCCCGCGCGGGGTCGCTGGGGCCCGTGCGCGTGCTGGGGAGGTGCCAGGGACCGTTTGGCGAGCCGCTGGGACCCCGCGCGGGGTCGCTGGGCCCAGTGCGCGTGCTGGGGAGGTGCCAGGGACCGTTTGGCGAGCCGCTGGGACCCCGCGCGGGTCGCTGGGGCCCGTGCGCGTGCTGGGGAGGTGCCAGGGACCGTTTGGCGAGCCGCTGGGACCCCGCGCGGGTCGCTGGGGCCCGTGCGCGTGCTGGTGAGGTGCCAGGGACCGTTTGGCGTGCCGCTGGGACCCAGCGGGGTCGCTGGGCCCGTGCGTGTGCTGGGGAGGTGCCAGGGACCGTTTGGCGAGCCGCTGGGACCCCGCGCGGGTCGCTGGGGCCCGTGCGCGTGCTGGGGAGGTGCCAGGGACCGTTTGGCGAGCCGCTGGGACCCCGCGCGGGTCGCTGGGGCCCGTGCGCGTGCTGGGGAGGTGCCAGGGACCTTTTGGCGAGCCACTGGGACCCCGCGCGGGTCGCTGGGTCCCGTGCACGTGCTGGGGAGGTGCCAGGGACCATTTGTCGAGCCGCTGGGACCCCGCGTGGTTGCTGGGGCCCAGTCCGCGCGCTGAGGAGGTACCAGGGAACATTTGGCGAGCCGCTGGGACCCCACGCGGGTTCGCTGGGTCCTGTTCGCACGCTGGGGAGGTGCCAGGGACCGTTTGGCGAGCCGCTGGGACCCTGCGCGGGTCGCTGGGGCCCGTGCGCGTGCTGGGGAGGTGCCAGGGACCATTTGGCGAGCCGCTGGGACCCCGCGCGGGTCGCTGGGGCCCGTGCGCGTGCTGGGGAGGTGCCAGGGACCGTTTGGCGAGCCGCTGGGACCCCGCGCGGGTCGCTGGGGCCCGTGCGCGTGCTGGGGAGGTGCCAAGGACCGTTTGGCGAGCCGCTGGGACCCCGCGCGGGTCGCTGGGCCCATGTGCGTGCTGGGGAGGTGCCAGGGACCGTTTGGCGAGCCGCTGGGACCCCGCGCGGGGTCGCTGGGCGCCGTGCGCATGCTGGGGAGGTGCCAGGGACTGGTTGCCGAGCCGCTGGAACCCCGCGTCTCTGGGCCCGTGCGCATGCTGGGGAGGTGCCAGGGACCGTTTGGCGAGCCGCTGGGACCCCGCGCGGGTCGCTGGGGCCCGTGCGCGTGCTGGGGAGGTGCCAGGGACCGTTTGGCGAGCCGCTGGGACCCACGCGGGGTCGCTGGGCCCAGTGCGCGTGCTGGGGAGGTGCCAGGGACCGTTTGGCGAGCCGCTGGGACCCCGCGCGGGTCGCTGGGGCCCGTGCGCGTGCTGGGGAGGTGCCAGGGACCGTTTGGCGAGCCGCTGGGACCCCGCAAGGGGTCGCTGGGCCCAGTGCGCGTGCTGGGGAGGTGCCAGGGACCATTTGGCGAGCCGCTGGGACCCCGCGCGAGGTCGCTGGGGCCCGTGCGCATGCTGGGGAGGTGCCAGGGACCGTTTGGCGAGCCGCTGGGACCCCGCGGGGTCGCTGGGCCCCGTGCGCGTGCTGGGGAGGTGCCAGGGACCGTTTGGCGAGCCGCTGGGACCCCGCGCGGGGTCGCTGGGCCCAGTGCGCGTGCTGGGGAGGTGCCAGGGACCGTTTGGCGAGCCGCTGGGACCCCGCGCGGGGTCGCTGGGGCCCGTGCGCGTGCTGGGGAGGTGCCAGGGACCGTTTGGCGAGCCGCTGGGACCCCGCGGGGTCGCTGGGGCCCGTGCGCGTGCTGGGGAGGTGCCAGGGACCATTTGGCGAGCCGCTGGGACCCCGCGTGGGTCGCTGGGCCCGTGCGCACGCTGGGGAGGTGCCAGGGACCGTTTGGCGAGCCGCTGGGACCCCGCGCGGGTCGCTGGGGCCCGTGCGCGTGCTGGGGAGGTGCCAGGGACCGTTTGGCGAGCCGCTGGGACCCCGCGCGGGTCGCTGGGGCCCGTGCGCGTGCTGGGGAGGTGCCAGGGACCGTTTGGCGAGCCGCTGGGACCCCGCGGGGTCGCTGGGGCCCGTGCGCGTGCTGGGAGGTGCCAGGGACCATTTGGCGAGCCGCTGGGACCCCGCTGGGGTCTGCTGGGATCCGGGCTTGCGCTGGGACCCAGGGTCGCTGGGCATGCTGGGGAGGTGCCAGGGACCGTTTGGCGAGCCGCTGGGACCCACGCGGGGTCGCTGGGGCCCGTGCGCGTGCTGGGGAGGTGCCAGGGACCGTTTGGCGAGCCGCTGGGACCCCGCGCGGGTCGCTGGGGCCCGTGCGCGTGCTGGGGAGGTGCCAGGGACCGTTTGGCGAGCCGCTGGGACCCCGCGCGGGTCGCTGGGGCCCGTGCGCGTGCTGGGGAGGTGCCAGGGACCGTTTGGCGAGCCGCTGGGACCCCGCGCGGGGTCGCTGGGGCCCGTGCGCGTGCTGGGGAGGTGCCAGGGACCGTTTGGCGAGCCGCTGGGACCCCGCGCGGGTCGCTGGGGCCCGTGCGCGTGCTGGGGAGGTGCCAGGGACCGTTTGGCGAGCCGCTGGGACCCCGAGCGAGGTCGCTGGGGCCCGTGCGCGTGCTGGGGAGGTGCCAGGGACCGTTTGGCGAGCCGCTGGGACCCAGCGCGGGGTCGCTGGGCCCGTGCACGTGCTGGGGAGGTGCCAGGGACCGTTTGGCGAGCCGCTGGGACCCCGCGCGGGTCGCTGGGCCCAGTGCGCGTGCTGGGGAGGTGCCAGGGACCGTTTGGCGAGCCGCTGGGACCCCGCGCGGGTCGCTGGGGCCCGTGCGCGTGCTGGGGAGGTGCCAGGGACCGTTTGGCGAGCCGCTGGGACCCGCGCGGGGTCGCTGGGGCCCGTGCGCATGCTGGGGAGGTGCCAGGGACCGTTTGGCGAGCCGCTGGGACCCCGCGCGGGTCGCTGGGGCCCGTGCGCGTGCTGGGGAGGTGCCAGGGACCGTTTGGCGAGCCGCTGGGACCCCGCGCGGGTCGCTGGGGCCCGTGCGCGTGCTGGGGAGGTGCCAGGGACGGTTTGGCGAGCCGCTGGGACCCCGCGCGGGTCGCTGGGCCCGTGCGCGTGCTGGGGAGGTGCCAGGGACCGTTTGGCGAGCCGCTGGGACCCCGCGCGGGTCGCTGGGGCCCGTGCGCGTGCTGGGGAGGTGCCAGGGACCGTTTGGCGAGCCGCTGGGACCCCGCGGGGTCGCTGGGCCCTGTGCGCATGCTGGGGAGGTGCCAGGGACCATTTGGCGAGCCGCTGGGACCCCGCGCGAGGTCGCTGGGGCCCGTGCGCGTGCTGGGGAGGTGCCAGGGACCGTTTGGCGAGCCGCTGGGACCCCGCGCGGGATCGCTGGGCCCAGTGCGCGTGCTGGGGAGGTGCCAGGGACCGTTTGGCGAGCCGCTGGGACCCCGCGGGGTCGCTGGGGCCCGTGCGCGTGCTGGGGAGGTGCCAGGGACCATTTGGCGAGCCGCTGGGACCCCGCGCAGGGTCGCTGGAGCCCGTGCGCGTGCTGGGGAGGTGCCAGGGACCATTTGGCGAGCCGCTGGGACCCCGCGCGGGTCGCTGGGGCCCGTGCGCGTGCTGGGGAGGTGCCAGGGACCATTTGGCGAGCCGCTGGGACCCCGCACGGGTCGCTGGGGCCCGTGCGCGTGCTGGGGAGGTGCCAGGGACCATTTGGCGAGCCGCTGGGACCCCGCGCGGGGTCGCTGGGGCCCGTGCGCGTGCTGGGGAGGTGCCAGGGACCATTTGGCGAGCCGCTGGGACCCCGCGGGGTCGCTGGGCCCAGTGCGCGTGCTGGGGAGGTGCCAGGGACCGTTTGGCGAGCCGCTGGGACCCCGCGTGGGGTCGCTGGGGCCCGTGCGCGTGCTGGGGAGGTGCCAGGGACCATTTGGCGAGCCGCTGGGACCCCACGTGGGTACGCTGGGGCCCGTGCGCGTGCTGGGGAGGTGCCAGGGACCGTTTGGCGAGCCGCTGGGACCCCGCGCGGGTCGCTGGGCCCCCGTGCGCGTGCTGGGGAGGTGCCAGGGACCGTTTGTCGAGCCGCTGGGACCCCGCGCGGGTCGCTGGGGCCCGTGCGCGTGCTGGGGAGGTGCCAGGGACCATTTGGCGAGCCGCTGGGACCCGCGCGGGTCGCTGAGCCCCGTGCGCGTGCTGGGGAGGTGCCAGGGACCGTTTGGCGTGCCGCTGGGACCTTGCACGGGTTCGCTGGGCCACGTGCGCGTGCTGGGGAGGTGCCAGGGATCGTTTGGCGAGCCGATGGCACTCCGCGCGGGTCGCTGGGGTCCGTGCGCGTGCTGGGGAGGTGCCAGGGACCATTTGGCGAGCCGCTGGGACCCCGCGGGGTCGCTGGGGCCCGTGCGCGTGCTGGGGAGGTGCCAGGGACCATTTGGCGAGCCGCTGGGACCCCGCGGGGTCGCTGGGCCCGTGCGCGTGCTGGGGAGGTGCCAGGGACCGTTTGGCGAGCCGCTGGGACCCGCGCGGGGTCGCTGGGCCCGTGCGTGTGCTGGGGAGGTGCCAGGGACCGTTTGGCGTGCCGCTGGGACCCCGCGCGGGTCGCTGGGCCCAGTGCGCGTGCTGGGGAGGTGCCAGGGACCGTTTGGCGAGCCGCTGGGACCCACGCGGGGTCGCTGGGGCCCGTGCGCGTGCTGGGGAGGTGCCAGGGACCATTTGGCGAGCCGCTGGGACCCCGCGCGGGATCGCTGGGCCCAGTGCGCGTGCTTGGGAGGTGCCAGGGACCGTTTGGCGAGCCGCTGGGACCCCACGCGAGGTCGCTGGGCCCCGTGGCGCATGCTGGGGAGGTGCCAGGGACCGTTTGGCGAGCCGCTGGGACCCGCGCGGGGTCGCTGGGGCCCGTGCGCGTGCTGGGGAGGTGCCAGGGACCGTTTGGCGAGCCGCTGGGACCCCGCGGGGTCGCTGGGCCCGTGCGCGTGCTGGGGAGGTGCCAGGGACCATTTGGCGAGCCGCTGGGACCCCGCGCGGGTCGCTGGGGCCCGTGCGCGTGCTGGGGAGGTGCCAGGGACCATTTGGCGAGCCGCTGGGACCCCGCGCGGGTCGCTGGGCCCGTGCGCGTGCTGGGGAGGTGCCAGGGACCATTTGGCGAGCCGCTGGGACCCCGCGCGGGTCGCTGGGCCCGTGCGCGTGCTGGGGAGGTGCCAGGGACCATTTGGCGAGCCGCTGGGACCCCGCGCGGGTCGCTGGGGCCCGTGCGCATGCTGGGAGGTGCCAGGGACCGTTTGGCGTGCCGCTGGGACCCCGCGCGGGTCGCTGGGCCCAGTGCGCGTGCTGGGGAGGTGCCAGGGACCATTTGGCGAGCCGCTGGGACCCCGCGCAGGGTCGCTGGGGCCCATGCGCGTGCTGGGGAGGTGTCAGGGACAGTTTGGCGAGCCGCTGGGACCCCGCGCGGGTCGCTGGGCCCCGTGCGTGCTGGGGAGGTGCCAGGGACCGTTTGGCGAGCCGCTGGGACCCCGCGCGGGTCGCTGGGCCCGTGCGCGTGCTGGGGAGGTGCCAGGGACCGTTTGGCGTGCCGCTGGGACCCCGCGCGGGTCGCTGGGCCCGTGCGCGTGCTGGGGAGGTGCCAGGGACCATTTGGCGAGCCGCTGTGACCCCGCACGGGTCGCTGGGCCCGTGCGAGTGCTGGGGAGGGGTCAGTGACCAATTGGCGAGCCGCTGGGACCCCGCGCGGGTCGCTGGGCCCGTGCGCATGCTGGGGAGGTGCCAGGGACCGTTTGGCGAGCCGCTGGGACCCCGCGCGGGTCGCTGGGGCCCGTGCGCGTGCTGGGGAGGTGCCAGGGACCATTTGGCGAGCCGCTGGGACCCCGCGCGGGTCGCTGGGGCCCGTGCGCGTGCTGGGGAGGTGCCAGGGACCATTTGGCGAGCCGCTGGGACCCGCGCGTGGTCGCTGGGCCCGTGCGCTGCTGGGGAGGTGCCAGGGACCATTTGGCGAGCCGCTGGGACCCCGCGCGGGTCGCTGGGGCCCGTGCGCATGCTGGGGAGGTGCCAGGGACCGTTTGGCGAGCCGCTGGGACCCCGCGCGGGTCGCTGGGGCCCGTGCGCGTGCTGGGGAGGTGCCAGGGACCATTTGGCGAGCCGCTGGGACCCCGCGGGGTCGCTGGGCCCGTGCGCGTGCTGGGGAGGTGCCAGGGACCATTTCGCGTGCCGCTGGGACCCCGCGCGGGGTCCGCTGGTGCCCGTGCGCGTGCTGGGGAGGTGCCAGGTACCGTTTGGCGTGCAGCTGGGACCCCGCCCGTGTCGCTGGGGCCAGTGCGTTTGCTGGTGAGGTGCAGGTGCCGTTTGACGAGCCGCTGGGATCCCGCGCGGGGTCGCTGGGGCCCGTGCGCGTGCTGGGGAGGTGCCAGGGACCATTTGGCAAGCGCTGGGACCCCGCGCGGGTCGCTGGGCCCGTGCGCGTGCTGGGGAGGTGCCAGGGACCATTTGGCGAGCCGCTGGGACCCCGCGCGGGTCGCTGGGCCCGTGCGCATGCTGGGGAGGTGCCAGGGACCGTTTGGCGAGCCGCTGGGACCCCGCGCAGGGTCGCTGGGCCCGTGCGCGCGCTGGGGAGGTGCCAGGGACCATTTGGCGAGCCGCTGGGACCCCGCGCGGGTCGCTGGGGCCCGTGCGCGTGCTGGGGAGGTGCCAGGGACCATTTGGCGAGCCGCTGGGACCCCGCGGGGTCGCTGGGGCCCGTGCGCGTGCTGGGGAGGTGCCAGGGACCATTTGGCGAGCCGCTGGGACCCCGCGCGGGGTCGCTGGGCCCAGTGCGCGTGCTGGGGAGGTGCCAGGGACCATTTGGCGAGCCGCTGGGACCCCGCACGGGTCGCTGGGGCCCGTGCGCGTGCTGGGGAGGTGCCAGGGACCATTTGGCGAGCCGCTGGGACCCTGCGAGGGTCGCTGGGGCCCGTGCGCGTGCTGGGGAGGTGCCAGGGACCATTTGGCGAGCCGCTGGGACCCCGCGGGGTCGCTGGGGCCCGTGCGCGTGCTGGGGAGGTGCCAGGGACCGTTTGGCGAGCCGCTGGGACCCGCGCGGGGTCGCTGGGCCCAGTGCGCGTGCTGGGGAGGTGCCAGGGACCGTTTGGCGAGCCGCTGGGACCCCGCGCGGGTCGCTGGGGCCCGTGCGCGTGCTGGGGAGGTGCCAGGGACCATTTGGCGAGCCGCTGGGACCCCGCGCGGGTCGCTGGGGCCCGTGCGCGTGCTGGGGAGGTGCCAGGGACCATTTGGCGAGCCGCTGGGACCCCGCGGGGTCGCTGGGCCCAGTGCGCGTGCTGGGGAGGTGCCAGGGACCGTTTGGCGAGCCGCTGGGACCCCGCGCGGGGTCGCTGGGGCCCGTGCGCGTGCTGGGGAGGTGCCAGGGACCATTTGGCGAGCCGCTGGGACCCCGCGGGGTCGCTGGGCCCAGTGCGCGTGCTGGGGAGGTGCCAGGGACCATTTGGCGAGCCGCTGGGACCCCGCGGGGTCGCTGGGCCCAGTGCGCGTGCTGGGGAGGTGCCAGGGACCATTTGGCGAGCCGCTGGGACCCCGCACGGGTCGCTGGGGCCCGTGCGCGTGCTGGGGAGGTGCCAGGGACCATTTGGCGAGCCGCTGGGACCCCGCGCGGGTCGCTGGGGCCCGTGCGCGTGCTGGGGAGGTGCCAGGGACCATTTGGCGAGCCGCTGGGACCCCGCGGGTCGCTGGGGCCTGGCGTCTGGGAGCCACTGGGACCGTGCATTGCTGGGGAGGTGCCAGGGACCGTTTGGCGAGCCGCTGGGACCCGTGCGCGCTGGGAGGTGCCAGGACCATTTGGCGAGTCGCTGGGACCCGTGCGCGTGCTGGGAGGTGCCAGGGACCGTTTGGCGAGCCGCTGGGACCCCGCGTGGGTCGCTGGGCCCGTGCGCGTGCTGGGGAGGTGCCAGGGACCATTTGGCGTGCCGCTGGGACCCCGCGCGGGTCGCTGGGCCCAGTGCGCGTGCTGGGGAGGTGCCAGGGACCGTTTGGCGAGCCGCTGGGACCCGCGCCGGGTCGCTGGGCCCGTGCGCGTGCTGGGGAGGTGCCAGGGACCATTTGGCGTGCCGCTGGGACCCCGCGCGGGTCGCTGGGCCCAGTGCGCGTGCTGGGGAGGTGCCAGGGACCATTTGGCGAGCCGCTGGGACCCCGCGCGGGTCGCTGGGCCCAGTGCGCGTGCTGGGGAGGTGCCAGGGACCATTTGGCGAGCCGCTGGGACCCCGCGCGGGTCGCTGGGGCCCGTGCGCGTGCTGGGGAGGTGCCAGGGACCGTTTGGCGAGCCGCTGGGACCCGCGCGGGTCGCTGGGGCCCGTGCGCATGCTGGGGAGGTGCCAGGGAACATTTGCCGAGCCGCTGGGACCCCGCGTGGGTCCCTGGGCCCCGTGCGCATGCTGGGGAGGTGCCAGGGACCGTTTGGCGAGCCGCTGGGACCCGTGCGGGGTCACTGGGGCGTCTGTGCGTGCTGTGGAGGCGCCAGGGACGGTTTGGCGAGTCGTTGGGACCCGCGCGGGATCGCTGGGCCCGTGCGTGAGCTGGGGAGGTACCAGGGACCATTTGCCGAGCCGCTGGGACCCCGCGTGGTCGCTGGGCCCCGTGCGCATGCTGGGAGGTGCCAGGGACCGTTTGGCGAGCCGCTGGGACCCCGCGCGGGTCGCTGGGGCCCGTGCGCGTGCTGGGAGGTGCCAGGGACCGTTTGGCGAGCCGCTGGGACCCCGCGTGGGTCGCTGGGCCCAGTGCGCATGCTGGGGAGGGGCCAGGGACCATTTGGCTAGCCGCTGGGACCCCGCGCGGGTCGTTGGGCCCATGCGCGCACTGGGGAGTGGCGAGGGACCATTCGGCGAGCCGCTGGGATCCCACGCGGGGTCGTTGGGCCCCGTGCGCGTGCTGGGGAGGTGCCAGGGACCATTCAGTGAGCCGCTGGGACCCAACGCGGGGTCGCTGGGCCCGTGCACGCGCTGGGGAGGTGCCAGGGACCATTTGGCGAGCCGCTGGGACCCCGCGCGGGTCGCTGGGCCCGTGCGCATGCTGGGGAGGTGCCAGGGACCGTTTGGCGAGCTGCTGGGACCCCGCGCGGGTCGCTGGGCCCCGTGCGCATGCTGGGGAGGTGCCAGGGACCATTTGGCGAGCCGCTGGGACCCCGCGCGGGTCGCTGGGCCCAGTGCGCGTGCTGGGGAGGTGCCAGGGACCATTTGGCGAGCCGCTGGGACCCCGCGCGGGTCTCTGGGGCCCGTGCGCGTGCTGGGGAGGTGCCAGGGACCATTTGGCGAGCCGCTGGGACCCCGCGTGCGCCTGCTGGGAGGTGCCAGGGACCATTTGGCGAGCCGCTGGGACCCGTGTGCTTGCTGGGGAGGTGCCAGGGACCGTTTGGCGAGCCGCTGGGACCCCGCGCGGGTCGCTGGGCCCGTGCGCGTGCTGGGGAGGTGCCAGGGACCGTTTGGCGAGCCGCTGGGACCCCGCTGGGTCGCTGGGGCCCGTGCGCGTGCTGGGGAGGTGCCAGGGACCATTTGGCGAGCCGCTGGGACCCCGCGCGGGTCGCTGGGCCCAGTGCGCGTGCTGGGGAGGTGCCAGGGACCATTTGGCGAGCCGCTGGGACCCCGCGCGGGTCGCTGGGCCCGTGCGCGTGCTGGGGAGGTGCCAGGGACCATTTGGCGAGCCGCTGGGACCCCGCGCGGGTCGCTGGGCCCAGTGCGCATGCTGGGGAGGTGCCAGGGACCATTTGGCGAGCCGCTGGGACCCCGCGCGGGTCGCTGGGCCCAGTGCGCATGCTGGGGAGGTGCCAGGGACCATTTGGCGAGCCGCTGGGACCCCGCGCAGGGTCGCTGGGGCCCGTGCGCGTGCTGGGGAGGTGCCAGGGACCATTTGGCGAGCCGCTGGGACCCCGCGCGGGTCGCTGGGGCCCGTGCGCATGCTGGGGAGGTGCCAGGGACCATTTGGCGAGCCGCTGGGACGCCGCGAGGGGTCGCTGGGCCCGTGCATTTGCTGGTGAGGTGCCAGGGACCGTTTGGCGAGCCGCTGGGACCCCGCGGGGTCGCTGGGGCCCGTGCGCGTGCTGGGGAGGTGCCAGGGACCATTTGGCGAGCCGCTGGGACCCCGCGTGGGTCGCTGGGCCCGTGCGGGTGCTGGGGAGGTGCCAGGGACCATTTGGCGAGCCGCTGGGACCCCGCGCGGGTCGCTGGGTCCCGTGCGCGTGCTGGGAGGTGCCAGGGACCATTTGGCGAGCCGCTGGGACCCCGCGCGGGTCGCTGGGTTGCGTGCGCGTGCTGGGAGGTGCCAGGGACCATTTGGCGAGCCGCTGGGACCCCGCGGGGTCGCTGGGCCCAGTGCGCGTGCTGGGGAGGTGCCAGGGACCATTTGGCGAGCCGCTGGGACCCGCGCGGGTCGCTGGGGCCCGTGCGCATGCTGGGGAGGTGCCAGGGACTATTTGGCGAGCCGCTGGGACCCCCCGCGGGTCGCTGGGGCCCGTGCGCATGCTGGGGAGGTGCCAGGGACTATTTGGCGAGCCGCTGGGACCCCACGCGGGTCGCTGGGCCCGTGCGCGTGCTGGGGAGGTGCCAGGGACCATTTGGCGAGCCGCTGGGACCCCCCGGGGGTCGCTGGGGCCCGTGCACGCGCTGGGGATGTGCCAGGGACCATTTGGCGATCCGCTGGGACCCCGCGCGGGTCGCTGGGGTCCGTGCGCTGCTGGGAGGTTCCAGGGACCATTTGGCGAGCCGCAGGGACATCGCGCGGGTCGCTGGGCCCGTGCGCGTGCTGGGGAGGTGCCAGGGATCATTTGGCGAGCCGCTGGGACCCCGCGCGGGTCGCTGGGCCCCGTGCGCGTGCTGGGGAGGTGCCTGGGACCATTTGGCGAGCCGCTGGGACCCCGCGCGGGTCCCTGGGGCCCGTGCGCGTGCTGGGGAGGTGCCAGGGACCATTTGGCGAGCCGCTGGGACCCCGCGTGGGTCGCTGGGCCCCGTGCGCGTGCTGGGGAGGTGCCAGGGACCATTTTGCGAGCCGCTGGGACCCCGCGCGGGTCGCTGGGGCCCGTGCGCGCTGGGGAGGTGCCAGGGACCATTTGGCGAGCCGCTGGGACCCCGCGTGGGTCGCTGGGCCCGTGCGCTGCTGGGGAGGTGCCAGGGACCATTTGGCGAGCCGCTGGGACCCGCGCGGGTCGCTGGGGCCCGTGCGCGTGCTGGGGAGGTGCCAGGGACCATTTGGCGAGCCGCTGGGACCCCGCGCGGGTCGCTGGGCCCGTGCGCGTGCTGGGGAGGTGCCAGGGACCATTTGGCGAGCCGCTGGGACCCCGCGGGGTCGCTGGGCCCAGTGCGCTGCTGGGGAGGTGCCAGGGACCGTTTGGCGAGCCGCTGGGACCCCGCGCGGGTCGCTGGGCCCGTGCGCATGCTGGGGAGGTGCCAGGGACCGTTTGGCGAGCCGCTGGGACCCCGCGCGGGTCGCTGGGCCCGTGCGCATGCTGGGGAGGTGCCAGGGACCGTTTGGCGAGCCGCTGGGACCCCGCGGGGTCGCTGGGCCCAGTGCGCTGCTGGGAGGTGCCAGGGACCATTTGGCGAGCCGCTGGGACCCCGCGCGGGTCGCTGGGGCCCGTGCGCGTGCTGGGGAGGTGCCAGGGACCATTTGGCGAGCAGCTGGGACCCCGTGCGTGTTGCTGGGGAGGTGCCAGGGACCGTTTGGCGAGCCGCTGGGACCCGCGGCGCTGGGAGTCGCTGGGCCACTGGGCGCTGCGTGCTGGGGAGGTGCCAGGGACCGTTTGGCGAGCCGCTGGGACCCCGCGTGGTCGCTGGGCCCGTGCGCGTGCTGGGGAGGTGCCAGGGACCATTTGGCGAGCTGCTGGGACCCCGCGCGGGGTCGCTGGGCCTGTGCGCGTGCTGGGGAGGTGCCAGGGACCGTTTGGCGAGCCGCTGGGACCCCGCGCGGGTCGCTGGGCCCGTGCGCGTGCTGGGGAGGTGCCAGGGACCATTTGGCGAGCCGCTGGGACCCCGCGCGGGTCTCTGGGCCCGTGCGCGTGCTGGGGAGGTGCCAGGGACCGTTTGGCGAGCCGCTGGGACGCCGCGTGGGTCGCTGGGCCCAGTGCGCATGCTGGGGAGGTGCCAGGGACCATTTGGCGAGCCGCTGGGACCCCGCATGGGTCGCTGGGCCCGTGCGCGTGCTGGGGAGGTGCCAGGGACCGTTTGGCGAGCCGCTGGGACCCCGCGCGGGTCGCTGGGGCCCGTGCGCATGCTGGGGAGGTGCCAGGGACCGTTTGGCGAGCCGCTGGGACCCCGCGTGGGTCGCTGGGCCCGTGCGCATGCTGGGGAGGTGCCAGGGACCATTTGGCGAGCCGCTGGGACCCGCGCGGGGTCGCTGGGGCCCGTGTGCGTGCTGGGGAGGTGCCAGGGACCATTTGGCGAGCCGCTGGGACCCCGCGGGGTCGCTGGGCCCGTGCGCATGCTGGGGAGGTGCCAGGGACCATTTGGCGAGCCGCTGGGACCCCGCGCGGGGTCGCTGGGCCCAGTGCGCGTGCTGGGGAGGTGCCAGGGACCGTTTGGCGAGCCGCTGGGACCCCGCGCGGGTCGCTGGGGCCCGTGCGCTGCTGGGGAGGTGCCAGGGACCATTTGGCGAGCCGCTGGGACCCCGCGGGGTCGCTGGGCCCGTGCGCGTGCTGGGGAGGTGCCAGGGACCATTTGGCGAGCCGCTGGGACCCCGCGCGGGTCGCTGGGCCCGTGCGCGTGCTGGGAGGTGCCAGGGACCGTTTGGCGAGCCGCTGGGACCCCGCGCGGGTCGCTGGGCCCGTGCGCGTGCTGGGGAGGTGCCAGGGACCATTTGGCGAGCCGCTGGGACCCCGCACGGGTCGCTGGGGCCCGTGCGCGTGCTGGGGAGGTGCCAGGGACCATTTGGCGAGCCGCTGGGACCCCGCGGGGTCGCTGGGGCCCGTGCGCTGCTGGGGAGGTGCCAGGGACCGTTTGGCGAGCCGCTGGGACCCCGCGCGGGTCGCTGGGGCCCGTGCGCGTGCTGGGGAGGTGCCAGGGACCATTTGGCGAGCCGCTGGGACCCCGCGTGGGTCGCTGGGGCCCGTGCGCGTGCTGGGGAGGTGCCAGGGACCATTTGGCGAGCCGCTGGGACCCCGCGCTGGTCGCTGGGCCCGTGCGCATGCTGGGGAGGTGCCAGGGACCATTTGGCGAGCCTCTGGGACCCCGCGCGGGTCGCTGGGCCCGTGCGCGCGCTGGGGAGGTGCCAGGGACCATTTGCGAGCCACTGGGACCCCACACTGGGTCGCTGGGCCCAGTGCGCGTGCTGGGGAGGTGCCAGGGACCGTTTGTCGTGCCGCTGGACCCCGCGTGTGGTTGCTGGGCCCGTGCGCGTGCTGGGGAGGTGCCAGGGACCGTTTGTCGAGCCGCTGGGACCCCGCACGCGGTCGCTGGGGCCTGTGCGCGTGCTGGTGAGGTGCCAGGGATCATTTGGCGAGCAGCTGGGACCCCGAGCGGGGTCGCTGGCCCCAGTGCGCTGCTGGGAGGTGCCAGGGACCATTTGGCGAGCCGCTGGGACCCCGCGCGGGTCGCTGGGGCCCGTGCGCGTGCTGGGGAGGTGCCAGGGACCATTTGGCGAGCCGCTGGGACCCGCTGGGTCGCTGGGCCCGTGCTGCTGGGGAGGTGCCAGGGACCGTTTGGCGAGCCGCTGGGACCCCGCGCTGGAGTCGCTGGGCCATGCGAGTCTGGGACCGTGCTGCGGGGAGGTGCCAGGGACCGTTTGGCGAGCCGCTGGTACCCCGCGGGGTCGCTGGGGCCCGTGCGCGTGCTGGGGAGGTGCCAGGGACCATTTGGCGAGCCGCTGGGACCCCGCGCTGGGTCGCTGGGCCCAGTGCGCGTGCTGGGAGGTGCCAGGGACCGTTTGGCGAGCCGCTGGGACCCCGCGCGGGTCGCTGGGCCCGTGCGCGTGCTGGGGAGGTGCCAGGGACCGTTTGGCGAGCCGCTGGGACCCCGCGCGGGTCGCTGGGCCCAGTGCGCATGCTGGGAGGTGCCAGGGACCATTTGGCGAGCCGCTGGGACCCCGCGCGGGGTCGCTGGGCCCAGTGCGCGTGCTGGGGAGGTGCCAGGGACCATTTGGCGAGCCGCTGGGACCCCGCAGGGTCGCTGGGGCCCGTGCGCGTGCTGGGGAGGTGCCAGGGACCATTTGGCGAGCCGCTGGGACCCCGCGCGGGTCGCTGGGCCCGTGCGCGTGCTGGGGAGGTGCCAGGGACCATTTGGCGAGCCGCTGGGACCCCGCGTGGGTCGCTGGGGCCCGTGCGCGTGCTGGGGAGGTGCCAGGGACCATTTGGCGAGCCGCTGGGACCCGCGCGGGGTCGCTGGGCCCGTGCGCGTGCTGGGGAGGTGCCAGGGACCATTTGGCGAGCCGCTGGGACCCGCGCGGGGTCGCTGGGCCCGTGCGCATGCTGGGGAGGTGCCAGGGACCGTTTGGCGAGCCGCTGGGACCCCGCGGGGTCGCTGGGCCCGTGCGCGTGCTGGGAGGTGCCAGGGACCGTTTGGCGAGCCGCTGGGACCCCGCGCGGGTCGCTGGGGCCCGTGCGCGTGCTGGGGAGGTGCCAGGGACCATTTGGCGAGCCGCTGGGACCCGCGCGGGGTCGCTGGGCCCGTGCGCGTGCTGGGGAGGTGCCAGGGACCATTTGGCGAGCCGCTGGGACCCACGCGGGTCGCTGGGCGCCGTGCGCATGCTGGGAGGTGCCAGGGACCATTTGGCGAGCCGCTGGGACCCCGCGCGGGGTCGCTGGGGCCCGTGCGCGTGCTGGGGAGGTGCCAGGGACCATTTGGCGAGCCGCTGGGACCCCGCGCGGGGTCGCTGGGCCCCGTGCGCGTGCTGGGGAGGTGCCAGGGACCGTTTGGCGAGCCGCTGGGACCCCGCGGGGTCGCTGGGGCCCGTGCGCGTGCTGGGGAGGTGCCAGGGACCATTTGGCGAGCCGCTGGGACCCCGCGGGGTCGCTGGGCCCGTGCGCGTGCTGGGGAGGTGCCAGGGACCATTTGGCGAGCCGCTGGGACCCCGCGCGGGTCGCTGGGCCCAGTGCGTGTGCTGGGGAGGTGCCAGGGACCATTTGGCGAGCCGCTGGGACCCCGCGCGGGTCGCTGGGCCCCGTGCGCGTGCTGGGGAGGTGCCAGGGACCATTTGGCGAGCCGCTGGGACCCCGCACGGGTCGCTGGGGCCCGTGCGCATGCTGGGGAGGTGCCAGGGACCGTTTGGCGAGCCGCTGGGACCCCGCGCGGGTCGCTGGGCCCGTGCGCGTGCTGGGGAGGTGCCAGGGACAGTTTGGCGAGCCGCTGGGACCCTGCGCGAGGTCGCTGGGGCCCAGTGCGCGTGCTGGGGAGGTGCCAGGGACCATTTGGCGAGCCGCTGGGACCCCGCGGGGTCGCTGGGCCCGTGCGCTGCTGGGAGGTGCCAGGGACCATTTGGCGAGCCGCTGGGACCCCGCGGGGTCGCTGGGCCCGTGCGCTGCTGTGGGAGGGGCCATGGACCATTTGGCGAGCCGCTGGGACCCCGCGCGGGGTCGCTGGGGCCCGTGCACGTGCTGGGGAGGTGCCAGGGACCATTTGGCGAGCCGCTGGGACCCCGCGTGAGGTCGCTGGGCCCGTGCGCGCGCTGGGGAGGTGCCAGGGACCATTTGGCGAGCCGCTGGGACCCGGCGCGGGGTCGCTGGGTCCCGTGCGCGTGCTGGGGAGGTGCCAGGGACCATTTGGCGAGCCGCTGGGACCCCGCGCGAAGTCGCTGGGCCCGTCGCGAGCTGTGGAGGGGCCAGGGACCATTTGGCGAGCCGTTGGGATCCCGCTGGGTCGCTGGGCCCGTGCGCATGCTGGGGAGGTGCCAGGGACCATTTGGCGAGCCGCTGGGACCCCGCGAGGTCGCTGGGTCCAGTGCGCATGCTGGGGAGGTGCCAGGGACCGTTTGGCGAGCCGCTGGGACCCCGCGCGGGATCGCTGGGCCCGTGCGCGTGCTGGGGAGGTGCCAGGGACCATTTGGCGATGCCGCTGGGACCCCGCAGGGTCGCAGGGCCCGTCGTGGCGTGCTGGGGAGGTGCCAGGGACAATTTGGCGAGCCGCTGGGACCCCGCGCGGGGTCGCTGGGCCCAGTGCGCGTGCTGGGGAGGTGCCAGGGACCATTTGGCGAGCCGCTGGGACCCCGCGCGGGGTCGCTGGTGCCCGTGCTCGTGCTGGGGAGGTGCCAGGGACCATTTGGCGAGCCGCTGGGACCCCGCGTGGGTCGCTGGGCACCGTGCGTGTGCTGGGGAGGTGCCAGGGACCATTTGGCGAGCCGCTGGGACCCTGCACGGGGTCGCTGGGGCCCGTGCGCGTGCTGGGGAGGTGCCAGGGACCGTTTGGCGAGCCGCTGGGACCCTGCGCGGGGTCGCTGGGCCCCGTGCGCGTGCTGGGGAGGTGCCAGGGACCATTTGGCGAGCCGCTGGGACCCCGCGTGAGGTCGCTGGGGCCCGTGCGCATGCTGGGGAGGTGCCAGGTACCGTTTGGCGAGCCGCTGGGACCCAGCGGGGTCGCTGGGCCCAGTGCGCGTGCTGGGGAGGTGCCAGGGACCGTTTGGCAAGCCGCTGGGACCCCGCGCGGGTCGCTGGGCCCCGTGCGCGTGCTGGGGAGGTGCCAGGGACCATTTGGCGAGCCGCTGGGACCCCGCGCGGGGTCGCTGGGGCCTGTGCGCCTGCTGGGGAGGTGCCAGGGACCTTTTGGCGAGCAGCTGGGAACCTGTGCGGGGTCGCTGGGGCCCGTGCGCGCGCTGGGGAGGTGCCAGGGACGGTTTGGCGAGCCGCTGGGACTCTGCACGAAGTCGCTGGGGCCCGTGCGCGCGCTGTGGAGGTGCCAGGGACAATTTGTGAGCCGCTGGGATCCCGCGCGGGGTCGCTGGGCCCGTGCGCATGCTGGGGAGGTGCCAGGGACCATTTGGCGAGCCGCTGGGACCACGCGCGGGTCGCTGGGCCCGTGCGCGTGCTGGGGAGGTGCCAGGGACCATTTGGCGAGCCGCTGGGACCCCGCGCGGGGTCGCTGGAGCCCGTGCGCGTGCTGGGGAGGTGCCAGGGACCATTTGGCGAGCAGCTGGGACCCCGCGGGGTCGCTGGGGCCCGTGCGCGCGCTGGGGAGGTGCCAGGGACCATTTGGCGAGCCGCTGGGACCCCGCGTGGGGTCGCTGGGCCCGTGCGTGCGCTGGGGAGGTGCCAGGGACCGTTTGGCGAGCCGCTGGGACCCCGCGCGAGGTCGCTGGGCCCGTGCGCGTGCTGGGGAGGTGCCAGGGACCATTTGGCGAGCCGCTGGGACCCCGCGCGGGTCGCTGGGGCCCGTGCGCATGCTGGGGAGGTGCCAGGGACCATTTGGCGAGCCGCTGGGACCCCGTGCGGGGTCGCTGGGCCCGTGCGCGTGCTGGGGAGGTGCCAGGGACCATTTGGCGAGCCGCTGGGACCCCGCGCGGGTCGCTGGGCCCGTGCACGCGCTGGGGAGGTGCCAGGGACCATTTGGCGAGCCGCTGGGACCCCGCGCGGGGTCGCTGGGCCCGTGCGCGTGCTGCGGAGGTGCCAGGGACCATTTGGCGAGCCGCTGGGACCCCGCGGGGTCGCTGGGCCCGTGCGCGTGCTGGGGAGGTGCCAGGGACCATTTGGCGAGCCGCTGGGACCCCGCGCGGGTCGCTGGGGCCCGTGCGCGTGCTGGGGAGGTGCCAGGGACCATTTGGCGAGCCGCTGGGACCCGCGCGGGGTCGCTGGGGCCCGTGCGTGTGCTGGGGAGGTGCCAGGGACCATTTGGCGAGCCGCTGGGACCCCGCGCGGGTCGCTGGGGCCCGTGCGCGTGCTGGGGAGGTGCCAGGGACCATTTGGCGAGCCGCTGGGACCCTGCGTGGGTCGCTGGGCCCGTGCGCGTGCTGGGGAGGTGCCAGGGACCATTTGGCGAGCCGCTGGGACCCCGCGCGGGGTCGCTGGGGCCCGTGCGCGTGCTGTGGAGGTGCCAGGGACCATTTGGCGAGCCGCTGGGACTCCGCGCGGGTCGCTGGGCCCCGTGCGCTGCTGGGGAGGTGCCAGGGACCAGTTTGGCGAGCCGCTGGGACCCCGCGCGGGGTTGCTGGGGCCCGTGCGCATGCTGGGGAGGTGCCAGGGACCATTTGGCGAGCCGCTGGGACCCCGCGCGGGTCGCTGGGCCCAGTGCGCGTGCTGGGGAGGTGCCAGGGACCATTTGGCGAGCCGCTGGGATCCCGCGCGAGGTCGCTGGAGCCCGTGCGCACGCTGGGGAGGTGCTAGGGACCATTTGGCGAGCCGCTGGGACCCTGCACGGGTTCGCTGGGGCCCGGGCGCTTGCTGGGGAGGTGCCAGGGACCATTTGGCGAGCCGCTGGGACCCCGCGTGGGGTCGCTAGTGTCCGTGTGCGTGCTGGGGAGGTGCCACTGACCTTTTGGCGAGCCGCTGGGACCCCACGCGGGGTCGCTGAGGCCCGTGCGCGTGCTGGCAAGGTGCCAGGGACCTTTTGGCGAGCCGCTGGGACCCCGCGCGGGTCGCTGGGCCCGTGCGCGCGCTGGGGAGGTGCCAGGGACCATTTGGCGAGCCGCTGGGACCCTGCGTGGGGTCGCTGGGGCCCGTGCGCGCGCTGGGGAGGTGCCAGGGACCATTTGGCGAGCCGCTGGGACCCCACGCGGGGTCGCTGGGCCCGTGCGCGTGCTGTGGAGGTGCCAGGGACCATTTGCGAGCCGCTGGGACCCCGCGTGGGGTCGCTGGGCCCGTGCGCGTGCTGGGGAGGTGCCAGGGACCATTTGGCGAGCCGCTGGGACCCGCACGGGTCGCTGGGTCCGTGCGCACTGGGGAAGTGCTAGGGAACATTTGGCGTGCCGCTGGGACCCCCCACGGGGTCGCTGGGGCCCGTGCGCTGCTGGGGAGGTGCCAGGGACCATTTGGCGAGCCGCTGGGACCCCGAGGGGGTCGCTGGGGCCCGTGCGTGTGCTGGGGAGGTACCAGGGACCATTTGGCGAGCCGCTGGGACCCCACGCGGGGTCTCTGGGGGACGTGCGCGCGCTGGGGAGGTGCCAGGGACCAGTTGGCGAGACGCTGGGACCCCGCGCGGGTCGCTGGGCCCGTGCGCGCGCTGGGAAGGTGCCAGGGACCATTTGGCGAGCCGCTGGGACCCCACGCAGGGTCGCTGGGGCCCGTGCGCGTGCTGGGGAGGTGCCAGGGACTATTTGGCGAGCCACTGGGACCCCGCGCGGGTCGCTGGGCCCGTGCGCGCGCTGGGGAGGTGCCAGGGACCATTTGGCGAGCCGCTGGGACCCCAGCGGGGTCGCTGGGGCCCGTGCGCTGCTGGGGAGGTGCCAGGGAACATTTGGCGAGCCGCTGGGACCCCACGCGGGGTCGCTGGGCCCCGTGCACGTGCTGGGGAGATGCCAGGGACCATTTGGCGAGCCGCTGGGACCCCGCGCGGGTCGCTGGTGCCCGTGCGCGCTGGGGAGGTGCCAGGGACCATTTGGCGAGCCGCTGGGACCCTGCGGGGTCGCTGGGCCCCGTGCGCGCACTGGGGAGGTGCCAGGGACCATTTGGCGAGCCACTGGGACCCCGCGTGGGTCGCTGGGTCCGTGCGCGTGCTGGGGAGGTGCCAGGGACCATTTGGCGAGCCGCTGGGACCCCACGTGGGTCGCTGGGGCCCGTGCGCGTGCTGGGGTGTTGACTGGGACCATTTGGCGAGCCGCTGGGACCCCGCGTGGGTCGCTGGTGCCCGTGCGCGCTGGGGAGGTGCCAGGGACCATTTGGCGAGCCGCTGGGACCCCGCGCGGGTCGCTGGGGCCCGTGCGCGCTGGGGAGGTGCCAGGGACCGTTTGGCGAGCCGCTGGGACCCCACGCTGGGTCGCTGGGGCCTGTGCGCTGCTGGGGAGGTGCCAGGGACCATTTGGCGAGCTGCTGGGACCCCGCGTGGGTCGCTGGGCCCGTCCGCGCGCTGGGGAGGTGCCAGGGACCGTTTGGCGAGCCGCTGGGACCCCGCGTGGGTCGCTGGGGCCCGTGCGCGCTGGGGAGGTGCCAGGGACCATTTGGCGAGCCGCTGGGACCCCGCGCGGGGTCGCTGGGGCCCGTGCGCGCGCTGGGGAGGTGCCAGGGACCATTTGGCGAGCCGCTGGGACCCAGCGCGGGGTCGCTGGGGCCCGTGCGCGTGCTGGGGAGGTGCCAGGGACCATTTGGCGAGCCGCTGGGACCCCGCGCGAGGTCGCTGGGGCCCGTGCGCGTGCTGGGGAGGTGCCAGGGACCATTTGGCGAGCCGCTGGGACCCTGCGCGGGGTCGCTGGGGCCGCGTGCGTGCTGGGGAGGTGCCAGGGACCATTTGGCGAGCCGCTGGGACCCACGCGGGGTCGCTGGGGCCCGTGCGCGTGCTGGGGAGGTGCCAGGGACCATTTGGCGAGCCGCTGGGACCCCACGCGGGGTCGCTGGGGCCCGTGCGCGTGCTGGTGAGGTGCCAGGGACCATTTGGCGAGCAGCTGGGACCCTACGTGGGGTCGCTAGTGTCCGTGCGCGCTGGGGAGGTGCCAGGGACGGTTTGGAGAGCCGCTGGGACCCCGCAAAGTCGCTGGGGCCGTGCGCGCTGCTGGGATGTGCCAGGGACCATTTGGCGAGCCGCTGGGACCCCGCGCAGGTCGCTGGGGCCCAGTGCGCGTGCTGGGGAGGTGCCAGGGACCGTTTGGCGAGCCGCTGGGACCCTGCGCGGCGTCGCTGGGCCCAGTGCGCGTGCTGTGGAGGTGCCAGGGACCGTTTGGCGAGCCGCTGGGACTCCGCGCGGGTCGCTGGGGCCCGTGCACGCGCTGGGGAGGTGCCAGGGACCATTTGGCGAGCCGCTGGGACCCCGCGCGGGGTCGCTGGGGCCCGTGCGCATGCTGGGGAGGTGCCAGGGACCATTTGGCGAGCCTCTGGGACCCACGCGGGGTCGCTGGGCCCTGTGCTCGCGCTGGGGAGGTGCCAGGGACCATTTGGCGAGCCGCTGGGACCCTGCGCAGGGTCGCTGGGCCCCGTGCGCGCGCTGGGGAGGTGCCAGGGACCATTTGGCGAGCCGCTGGGACCTCGCCGGGGTCGCTGGGGCCCGTGCTCTTGCTGGGGAGGTGCCAGGAACCATTTGGCGAGCCACTGGGACGCCGCACGGGGTCGCTGGGGCCCGTGTTCTTGCTGGGGAGGTGCCAGGGACCATTTGGCGAGCAGCTGGAACCCCGTGCGGTGTCCCTGGGGCTCATCCGAGCCGCTGTGACCTCGCGTGGGGTCGCTAGTGTCCGTGCGCGTGCTGGGGAGGTGCCATGGACAGTTTGGCAAGCCGTTGGGACCGCGCCCAGGGTCGCTGGGCCCAGTGCACGCATTGGGAAGGTGCCAGGGACCTTTTGGCTAGCCTCTGGGACCCCACGCGGGGTCGCTGGGGCCCGTGTGCGTGCTGGCTAGGTGCCGGGGACATTTTGACGAGCCGCTGGGACCCCATGCTGGGTCGCTGTGGCCCGTGTGCGCGCTGGGGAAGTGCCAGGGACAGTTTGGCGAGCTGCTGGGACCCGGCGCGGGATCGCTGGGCCCCTGCGTGCGCTGGGGAGGTGCCAGGAGCCATTTGGCGAGCCGCTGGTACCCCGCGCTGGGTTGCTGGTCCCTGTGCGTGCGCTGGGGAGGTGCCAGGGACCATTTGGCGAGCCGCTGGGACCCCGCGCGAAGTCGCTGGAGCCCGTGCACATGCTGGGGAGGTGCTATGAACCATTTGGCAATCCGCTTGGACCGCGCGCGTGGTTGCTGGGCCC
>CM060281.1:6173489-6257230 GCA_030684275.1 Acipenser oxyrinchus oxyrinchus | reverse complement strand
CTAGCGGCACCAATGGTCCCTCCCAACACGTACTGGGGCACATCCCCAGCGAACGCACAGGGCCCAGTGACCATGTGCGGGGTCCGAGCGGCTGGCCAAATGGTCCCTGGCACCTCCCCAGCACGTGAACAGACCCCAGTGTCCCCGCGCGGGGTCGCAGCGGTTCGCAAAACGGTCCCTGGTTCCTCCCCAGTACGTGCACTGGCCCGAGCGACCCGTGCTGGGTCCCAGCGGCTCGCCAAAGGGTCCCTGGCACTTCCCAAGCACGTGCACAGGCCCCAGCGACCACGAACAGGGTCCCAGCAGCATGCCAAACGGTCCCTGGCACCTGCCCAGCACAAGCACGGTGCCCATAGACACCGCAGGGGGGCTCAGAGGCTCGCCAAATGGTCCCTGGTAACTCCGCAACATGCGCACGGGCCCCAGTGACTCCGCGCGGGGTCCCAGAAGATCACCAAATACACCCTGGCACCTCCCCAGCACGTGCACTGGGTCCAGCGACCATGCACGGGGTACCAGCGGCACGCCAAACGGTCCCTGGCACCTCCCCAGCACGTGCACAGGCACCAGCGACCCCGCGTGGGGTTGCAGCGGCTCGACCAAATGGTCCCTGGCACATCCCAAGCACGCGCACTGGTCCCAGCGACCCTGCGCGAGGTCCCAGAGACATGCCAAACGGTCCCTGGCACCTGCCCAGCACAAGCACGGGGCCCAGCGACACCGCGCGGGGTCCCAGAGGCTCGCCAAATGGTCCCTGGCACCTCCCCAGCATGCCACGGGCCCCAGTGACCCGGCGCGGGATCCCAGCAGCTCGCCAAATAGCCCGAGACACCTCCCCAGCACGCGCACTGGGTCCAGCGACCCTGCTCGGGGTCTTAGAGGCTCGCAAATGGTCCCTGGCACATCCCCAGTGCACGCATGGGCACAGCGACATCGCGAGGGGTCCCAGCGACTCACCAAACGGACCCAGGCACCTCCCCATCATGCTCACGGACCCCAGCAACCCCGCGCGGGGTCTCAGCGGCTCGCCAAACGGACCCAGGCACCTCCTCAGCGCGCGCACAGGCCACAAAAATCCAATGCGGGGTCCCTGCTGCTCTGCCAAATGGTCCCTAGCACCTCCCCAACACGCGCACTAGTCCCAGCGACCCCGCGCGAGGTCACAGAGGCACACCAAACGGTCAATGGCAACTCCCCAGCATGCGCACTTGCCCCAGCGACCCCGAACGGGGTCCCAGCTGCTCACTAAATAGTCCCTGGCACCTCCCAGCAGCGCATGAGGCCCAGCGACCCCGAGCGGGGTCTCAGCAGCTCGCCAAACAGTCCCTGCCATCTCCCCAGCACGCGCACAGACCCCAGCAACCATGCGCAGGGTCCCAGTGGCATGCCAAACGGTCCCTGGTACCAGCCCAGCACAAGCACGGGGCCCAGTGACCCCGCGCGGGGTCCCAGAGGCTCGCCAAATGGTCCCTGGCACCTCCCCAGAGCGCGCACAGGCCCCAGCGACCCCGCACGGGGTCCCAGCTGCTCACCAAATAGTCCCTGGCACCTCCCCAGCACACGCACTGTGCCCAGCGACCCCGTGCAGCGTAACAGCGGCACGCCAAACGGTTCCTGGCACCTCCCCAGCACGCACCCCGTGTGGTGTCCCAGCGGTTCTTTAAACGGTCCCTGAAACTTCCCCAGTATGCACACGCCCAGCGACCCGTGCGGGGTCCGAGCAGGTCGCCAAATGATCCCTGGCACCTCCGCAACGCGTGTACAAACGGTCCCTGGCAACTCCCCAGCATGCGCACGGGCCCCAGTGACCCCGCGCGGGATCCCAGCAGCTCCCCAAATGCTCCCTAGCACCTCCCCAGCACGCGCACTGGGCGTAGCGATCCTGCGTGGGGTACCAGCGGCACACCAAATGGTCCCTGGTACCTACCCAGCACTCGCAAAAAGCCCAGCGATCCCCCGCGGGATCCCAGCGGCTCGCCAAACGGTCCCTCGTACCTCCCCAGCACAAGAACTGGACCCAACGACCCTGCGCGGAGTCATAGCAGCACGCCAAACGGTCCCTGGCACCTCCCCAGCACGCGTACGGGCCCTAGTGATCCCGCACGGGATCCCAGCGGCTCAACAAACAGTCCCTGTCCCTCCCCAACACACGACTGGCCCAGCGACCCAGCCAGATCCCAGCGGCTCACCAAATGGTCCCTGGTACGTCCCCAGCGAACGCACTAGAACCAGCGACCCTACACGGGGTCCCAGCGGCTCGCAAATAGTCCCTGGAACTTCCCCAGCAAGCGCACGGGCTCCAACGACCTCGCACAGGGTCCCAGCAGCTCGCCAAATGGTCCCTGGAACTTACCCAGTATGCATACGGACACCAGCGTCCCCATGCGGGGTCCCAGCGGCTCACCAAATCGTCCCTGGTACGTCCCCAGCGAAAGCACTTGGCCCAGCGACCACACGCGGGGTCCCAGTGGCACGACAAATGATCCCTGGCACATCCCCAGCATGTGCACGGGCCCCAGCGTCCCCACGCTGGGTCCCAGCGGCTCGCCAAATGGTCCCTGGCACTTCCCAAGTGCACGCACTGGGCCCAATGACCCCATGCGAGGTCCCAGCAGCTCGCAAATGGTCCCTGGCACTACCCCACAATGCGCACGGGCCCCAGCGACCTCGCGCAGGGTCCCAGTGGCTCACCAAATGGTCCCTGGTCACATCCTCAGCGCTAACAAGGCCCCATCGACCCCACGCGTGATCCCAGCTGCTCACCAAACGGTCCCTGGCACCTCCCAAGTACAAGCACGGGACCCAGCGACCCCGCGCGGTGTGCAAGCGGCTTGCCAAATGGTCCCTGGCCCCTCCCCAACACCCGTACGGGGCCCAACAACCTCGCGCAGGGTCCCAGCGGTTCGATAAAGGGTCCCTGACATATCCCCAGTGCGCGCCCTGGGCCCAGTGACCGCGTGCGGTGTTCGAGCGGCTCGCCAAATTGTCCCTGGCACCTCCCCAGCACGCGCACTGGTCCCAGCGACCACGTTCAGGGTCCCAGCAGCATGACAAACGGTCCCTGGCACCTGCCCAGCACAAGCACGGTGCCCATCGACCCCGCGCGGGTTCCCAGAGGCTCGCCAAATTGTCCCTGGCACATCCCCAGCATGCGCACAGGCACCCGCGACCCGCGTGGGGTTGCAGCGGCTCGACCAAATGGTCCCTGGCACCTCCCCAGCACACGAACTGGTCCCAGCGACCCTGCGCGAGGTCCCAGAGGCATGCGAAATGGTCCCTTGCACCTGCCCAGCACAAGCACAGGGCCCAGTGACCGCGCGCAGGTTCCGTGCGTCTCGCCAAATGGTCCCTGGCACCTCCCCAGTGCGCGCACGGGGCCCAGTGACCGCGTGCAGGGTGCGAGCGGTTCGCAAAACGGTTCCTGGCACCTCCCCAGCATGCTCACTGGGCCCAGCGACCCGCGGGGTCCCAGCGGCTCGGCAAATGATCCCTGGCCCCTCCCCAGCACGCGCACGGGCCCCAGCGACCTCGCGGGGTCCCAGCGGCTCGAGAAATGGTCCCTGGCACCTCCCCAGCATGCGCACGGGCCCCAGCGACCCCGCGCGGGTCCCAGCTGCTCGCCAAATGGTCCCTGGCACCTCCCCAGCGCGCGCACGGGGCCCAGCGCCCCACGCTGGGTCCCAGTGGCTCGCCAAATGGTCCCTGGCACCTCCCCAGCATGCACACGGACCCAGCGACCCTCGCGGGGTCCCAGCGGCTTGCCAAATGGTCCCTGGCACCTCCCCAGCGCATGCACTGGGCCCAGCGACTCGCGCGGGGTCCCAGCGGCTCGCCAAAAGGTCCCTGGCACCTCCCCAGCACGCGCACGGGCCCGGCGACCCCGCGGGGTCCAAGCTGCTTGCCAAATGGTCCCTGGCACCTTCCCAGCAGCACGCACAGGCCCCAGAGACCCCGCGGGGTCCAAGCTGCTCGCCAAATGGTCCCTGGCACCTCCCCAGCAAGCACACGGGCCCAGCGACCTCGCGGGGTCCCAGCGGCTCGCCAAATGGTCCCTGGCACATCCCCAGCGCACGCACTGGGCCCAGCGACCCACGTGGGGTCCCAGCTGCTCACCAAATGGTCCCTGGCACCTAACCAGAACGCGCACGTGGCCCAGCGACCCTGCGCTGGGTCCCAGCGGCTCACCAAAGGGTCCCTGGCACCTCCCTAGCATGCGCACGGGCCCCAGTGACCGCGCTCGGAGTCCCAGCAGCTCGCCAAATAGTCCCTGGCACCTCCTCAGCACGAGCACGGGTCCAGCAACCCGCGCAGGAACCCAGCAGCTCACCAAATGGTCCCTGGTACGTCCCCATCGAACGCACTGGGCCCAGCAACCCTACACAGGGTCCCAGCGGCTCGCAAAATAGTCCCTGGCACATCCCCAGCGCACGCACGGGCACCAACGAATTCGCTAGGGGTCCCAGCAGCTCGCCAAACGGTCCCTGGAACCTCACCAGCGAGCGCACGGCCTCCAACGACCTAGCACAGGGTCCCAGCGGCTCGCCAAATGGTCCCTTGCACCTCCCCAGTGTGCACACAGGGCCCAGCGAACACGCACGGTGTCCCAGCGGCTGGCAAAACGGTCCATGGAACTTCCCCAGTATGCATACGGACCCCAGCGTCCCCATGCGGGTCCCAGAGGCTCGCCAAATGTTCTCTGGCACCTCCCCAGCATCGCACCGGGCCCAGCGACCACACGCGGGTCCCAGCGGCTCGCCAAATGGTCCCTGGCACCTCCCCATCAGCGCTTACGGGCCCAACGACCCGTGCGGGTTCCCAGCAACTCGCCAAATGGTCCCTGGCACCACCCCAGCGCGCGCACGGGCACCAGCGACCCTGCGCGGGGTCCCAGCGGCTCGCCAAATGGTCCCTGGCACCTCCCCAGCGCACATACGGGCCCAGCGACCTCACACGGGGTCCAAACGGCTCGCCAAATGTTCCCTGGCACCTCCCCAGTGCACGCACTGGGCCCCGCGACCCGACGCTGGGTCCCAGTGGCTTGCCAAAGGGTCCCTGGCACTTCCCCAGCACGCGCACAGGCCCCAGCGACCACTCGCAGGGTCCCAGCGGCATGCCAAACGGTCCCTGGCACCTCCCCAGCGACGCACGGCCCCAGCGACCGCACACGGGGTCCCAGCGGCACGACAAATGATCCCTGGCACCTCCCCAGCATGCGCACTGGTCCCAGCATCTCCACGCTGGGTCCCAGCGGCTCGCCAAATGGTCCCTAGCACCTCAGCAAGTGCACGCACTGGGCCCAATGACCCTCTGCGAGGTCCCAGCGGCTCGCAAATGGTACCTGGCACTACCCCACAACGCGCACGGGCCCCAGCAAGTTCGTGCGGGATCCCAGTGGCTCACCAAATGGTCCCTGGTCCCTCCCCAGCACGCACAGGGCCCCAGCGACCCCGCGCGGGATCCCAGCTGCTCGCCAAACGGTCACTGGCACCTCCCCAGCACAAGAACTGGGCCCAGGCGATCCCGCGCGTGGTCCCAGCGACTTGCCAATTAGTCCCTGGCACCTCTCCATCACAAGCACGGGGCCCAGGCGACCGCATGCGGGGTCCCAGCGGCTCACCAAACGGTCTCTGGCACCTCCCCAGGATGCGCACGGGCCCCAGTGACCCCGCGTGGGATCACAGCAGCTCCCCAAATACTCCCTAGCACCTCCCCAGCATGCGCACTGGGCCTAGCGATCCTGCGTGGGGTACCAGCGGCACACCAAATGGTCCCTGGTACCTTCCCAGCACGTGCACGGAGCCCAGCGATCCCCCAAGGGATCCCAGCGGCTCGCCAAACGGTCCCTCGTACCTCCCCAGCACGTGCACGGGCCCCAGCGACCCCGTGCGAGGTCCGTGCGGCTCAGCCAAATAGTCCCTAGCACCTCCCTAACATGCGCACGGGCCCCAGCAACCCTGCACGGAGTCCCAGCGGCTCGCCAAATGCTCCCTGGCGCTTCCCCAGTGCGCGCACAGGCCCCAGCGACCCGGCACGGTGTCCCAGCTGCTCGCCAAATGTTAACTGGCACCTCACCAGGATGCACACGGGCGCTAGCGACCCCGCGCGGGGACCCAGCAGCTCACCAAATGATCCCTGGCACATCCCCAGCATGCGCACGGGCCCCAGCGACCCCGCGAGGGGTCCCTGCAGCTCGACAAATGGTCCCTGTCCCTCCCCAGCGCACGCACTGGGCCCAGCGACCACGCAGGATCCCAGTGGCTCGCAAATGGTCCCTGGCGCCTCCCGAACGCGTGTATGGGGCCCAGTAACCCCTCACGGGATCCTAGCAACTTGCCAAATGTTCCCTGGTATCACCTCAACGCACGCACGGGCCCCAGAGACCCAGCGCGGCATCCCAGGGGTATGCCAAACTGACCCTGGCACCTCCCCAGCACACACACAGGCCCTACCACCCCCGGGCGGAGTCCCAGCAGCTAGACAAACGGTCCCTGGAACCTCCCTAGCATGAGCAGGGGGCATAGAGACCCCGCGCAGGGTCTGAGCGGCTCACCAAACGGTCCCTGGCACCTCCCCCGCGAACACACAGTCTCCAGCAACTTTGCGCAGGGTCCCAGCAGCTCGCCAAATGGTCCCTGGCAAATCCCCAGCACGCGCACCGGGCCCAGCAACCCTACACGGGGTCGCAGCAGCTCCCCAACCGGTCCCTGGCACTTCCCCAGCACGCGCACTAGCACCAGCGACCACGCGCGGGGTCCCAGCTGCTCGCGAAATGGTCCTTGGCACCTCACCAGAACGTGCACGGGCCTCAGAGACATCGCGCGGGGTCCCAGCGGCACGCCAAATGGTCCCTGGCACCTCCCCAGCACGAGCAAGGGCCCCAGCAACCACGTGCGGGATCCCAGCGGCTCGCCAAACAGTCCCTGGCACCTCCCTAGCATGCGCACGGGCCCCAGTCACCCCATGCAGGGTCCCAGAGGCACGCCAAATGGTCCCTGGCACCTCCCCAGCACAAGCACGGGGCCAGGCAACCCCACGCGGGGTCCCAGCGGCTTGCCAAACGGTCCCTGGCACCTCCTAAGCATGCGCACGGACCCCAGTTACCCTGTGCGAGGTAGCAGGTGCTCGCCAAATGTTACCTGGCGCTTCCCCAGAGCGCGCACGGGCCACAGAGACCACGCACAGGGTCCCAGCTGCTCGCCAAATGGTCCCTGGCACCTCCCAAGCACAAGCACGGTGGGCAGCGACCCCACGCGGTATCCCAGAGGCTCACCAAACGGTCCCTGGCACCTCCCCAGCACGCGCACGGGCCCCAGTGACCCTTTGCGGGGTACCAGCGGCATGACAAACGGTCCCTGGCACCTCCCCAGCACGCGCACTTGGCCCAGCGACCCCACACGGGTTCCCAGTGGCTCACAAATGTTCCCTGGCACCTCCCCAGCGTGCGCACATGCCCCAGCAACCCTGCGTGGGGTCCAAGCAGCAAGAAAAAATGTCCCTGGCACCTCCCCAGTGCACACTGGGTCCAGAGACCGCACGCGTGGTCCCAGCGCCTCGACAAATGGTCCCTAGCACCTCCCTAGCATGCACGGGCACCATTGACCTCATGCGGGTTCCCAGCGGCTCGCCAAATGGTCCCTGGCACATCCCCAGCACGTGCACTGGGCTCAGTGACCCTGCGCGGGGTCCCAGCGGCTCGCAAATGGTCCCTAGCACATCCCCAGCACGCGCACGCGGCCCAGCGACCACGTGCGGGGTCCCAGCGGCTCGGCAAGCGGTCCCTGGCAACTCCCCAGCACACACACAGACCAAGTGGCTCAGCAAATGGTCCCTGGCCCCTCCCCAGCACAAGCACGCGCCACAGCGACCCTGGGCGGGGTCCCAGCGGCTCGGCAAACGGTCCCTGGGACTTCCCCAGCATACGCACAGACCCCTGCGACCCTGGGCGGGGTCCCAGCGGCTCGCCAAATAGTCCCTGGCACATCCCCAGCATGCGCACTGGGCCCAGCGACCCTGCGCGGGGTTCCACTGGCTCGCAAATGGACCCTAGCACATCCCCAGCATGTGCACGCGGCACAGCGACCTCGCGCGGGGTTCCAGCGGCTCGCCAATTGGTCCCTGGCCCCTCCTCAGCACGGGCACGGGGCCCAGCGACCCCGCGCGTGGTCCCAGCGGCTTGCAAAATGATCCCTAGCACATCCCCAGCCCGCGCACGGGCCCATAGACTACCGCATGGGGTCCCAGCGGCTTGCCAATAGGTTCCTGTTCCCTCCCTAGAGTGCGCACGGGCCCCAGTGACTTCACACGGGGTCCCAGCGGCTCGCCAAATGGACCCTGACATATCCCCTGTGAGCGCATGGGCCCCAGCGACTTCGCGAGGGTTCCCAGCAGCTTGACAAGTGTTCCCTGGCCCCTCCCTAGTGCACGCACGGGGCCCAGCGACTTCACGTGGGGTCCCAGTGGCTCGCCAAATGGTCCCTGGCTCCTCCACAGAGCGCGCACCAGTCCCAGCGACCCCGTGCGGGGTTCCAGCGGCTCGCCAAATGGTCCCTGGCAACTCCCCAGCGTGCACACAGGGCACTGCGACCTCGCGCAGGGTCCCAGAGGCTCGCCAAATGGTCCCTTGCACATTCCTAGCGCACGTATGGGGTCAGTGACTTCGCACGGGGTCCCAGCGGCTCGCCAAATAGTCCCTGGCCCCTCCCCAGCGCCCGCACGGGGTCCAGCAACCATGTATGTGGTTCCAGCGGCTCGCAAAATAGACCCTAGCACCTCCCTAGCGCTCGCACGGGGCCCAGCCACCTCGCTCATGGTCCCAGATGCTCGCCAAATGGTCCCTTGCTCATCCCCAGCCCGTGCACGGGCCACAGCGACTTCGCACGGGGCCCAGCGGCTTGCCAATTGGTCCCTTGCATATACCCAGCAGACGCACGCGCCACAACAACCTCGCGCGTGGTCCCAGTGGCTCGCAAATTATCCCTGGCACATCCCCAGCACGTGCACGGGGCCCAGCGACCTCGCACAGGGTCCCAGAGGCTCGCCAAATTGCTCATCCCCAGCCCGCGCATGGTCCATAGAGACTTCGCATGTGGTCCCAGCGGCTTGCCAATAGGTTCCTGTCCCCTCCCTAGAGCGTGCACTGGGCCCAGTGACTTCACACAGGGTCCCAGCTGCTCGCCAAATGGTCCCTGTCCCTCCCCAGCGCGCACGGGCCCAGCGACACCAGCGGGGTTCCAGCTTCTCGCCAAGTGGTCCTTGGCACCTTCGCATCGCGCGTATGAGGCCAAGCGACTTCGCGCGGGGACCCAGCGGCTCGCCAAATGCTCCCTGGCACCTCCCCAGTGGAGGCACAGTGCCCCAGCAACCACGCGCGGGGTCCAAGCGACTCGCCAAATGGTTCCTGGCCCCAT
The DNA here is from genome assembly GCA_030684275.1 of Acipenser oxyrinchus oxyrinchus. Classification (NCBI taxonomy): domain Eukaryota; kingdom Metazoa; phylum Chordata; class Actinopteri; order Acipenseriformes; family Acipenseridae; genus Acipenser; species Acipenser oxyrinchus. Next base: position 6,247,823 of record CM060281.1, on the reverse strand, counting down.
CAACCACGCGCGGGGTCCCAGAGGCTCCCAAATGGTCCCTTGCATATCTCCAGCTGGCGCACGCGCCTCAGCGACAGCAACTTCGCGTGGGGTCCCTGTGGCTCACAAATTATCTCTGGCACATCCCCAGTGAGCGCACGGGCCCAACGACCCCGCACGGGGTACCAGGGGTTAGCCAATTGGTCCATGGCCCCTCCCCAGCGCGAGCCCGGGGCCCAGCCACCTCGGGCGGGGTCCCAGCGACTCACCAAATGGTGGCACATCCCCAGTGAGCGCACGGGCCCCAGCGACGTCGCGAGGGTTCCCAGCGTCTTAACAAGTGGTCCCTGGCACCTCCCTAGTGCACGCTCGGGGCCCAGCGGCTTCACGCGGGGTCCCAGTGGCTTGCAAATTGTACCAGGCACATCCTCAGCACGCGCACGGGCCCAGCAAATTTGCGCGAGGTCCCAGTGGCTCCCAAATGGTCCCTCACATATCCCCAGCAGGCTCACGCGCCCCAGCGACTTTGCGCGGGGTCCCAGTGGCTCGCAAATTATCCCTGGCACATCCCCAGCGCGCGCACAGACCCCACGACCCCACGCGGGGTACCAGGGGTTCGCCAAATGGTCCCTGGCACCTCCCAAGTGCTCGCACGGGGCCCAGCGACCTCACACAGGGTCCCAGATGCTCGCCAAATGGTCCCTTTCTCATTCCCAGCCCGCGCATTGGCCATAGCAACTTCACATGGGGTCCCAGCGGCTCGACAAATGTTCCATGGCCCCTCCCCACCGCGCGCACTGGGCCCAGCGACTTCGTGAGGGGTCCCAGCGGCTTGCCAAATGGTCCCTCGCATATCTCCAGCTGGCGACGCGCGCCCAGCGACAGCAACCAGCGTGGGGTCCCAGTGACTCACAAATTATCTCTGGCACATCCCCAGTGAGCGCACGGGCCCAACGACCCCGCACGGGGTCCCAGGGGTTAGCCAAATGGTCCATGGCCCCTCCCCAGCACGAGCCCGGGGCCCAGCCACCTCGGGCGGGGTCCCAGCGACTCACCAAATGGTGGCACATCCCCAGTGAGCGCACGGGCCCCAGCGACGTCGCGAGGGTTCCCAGCGGCTTAACAAGTGGTCCCTGCACATCCCTAGTGCACTCTCGGGGCCCAGCGACTTCACGCGGGGTCCCAGCTGCTTGCCAAAAGGTCCCTCGCATATCCCCAGCAGGCGCACAGGCCCCAGCGACTTCGCGTGGGGTCCCAGTGGCTCGCAAATTGTCCCAAGCACATCTTCAGCACGCGCACGGGCCCACCACGCGCACGGGGCCCAGCGACTTCGTGCGGGGTCCCAGCGGCTTGCCAAATGGTCCCTCGCATATCCCCAGCACGCACACAGGGCCCCACCAACCACGCGCGGGGTCCCAGTGGCTCCCAAATGGTCCCTCACATATCCCCAGCAGGCGCACGGCCCAGCGACTTAGCGGGGTCCCAGTGGCTCACAAATTATCCCTGGCATATCCCTAGCGCGCGCACAGACCCCACGACCCCACGCGGGGTACCAGGGGTTCTCCAAATGGTCCCTGGCACCTCCCCAACGCTCGCACGGGGCCCAGCGACCTCGCACAGGGTCCCAGAGGCTCGCCAAATGGTCCCTTTCTCATTCCCAGCCCGCGCAGTGGCCATAGCGACTTCGCATGGGGTCCCAGCGGCTTGCCAATTGGTTCCTGTCCCACTCCCTAGAGAGCGCACGGGACCCAGTGATTTAGCACGGGGTCCCACCTGCTCGCCAAATGGTCCCTGTCCCCTCCCCAGCACGCACAAGTCGCAGCGACCCTGCGCGGGGTCCCAGCGGCTCGCCAAATGGTCCCTGGCACCTCCCCAGCACACGCACAGACCACAGCAACCACGCATGGGGTCCCAGCGGCTCGCCAAATGGTCCTTGGCACCTCCGCATTCGCGCGCATGGGGCCCAAAGACACCATGCGGGGTCCCAGTGGGTCGTCAAATGGTCCCTGGCCCCTCCCCAGCGCGCACCAGTCCCAGCGACCACATGCGGGGTTCCAGCGGCTCGCCAAATAGTCCCTGGCCCCTCCCCACCGCGCGCACGGGGCCAAGCAACCCCGTGCGGGGTTCCAGCGGCTTGCCAAATGGTCCCTGGCACCTCCCCAGCACTCGCACTGGGCCCAGCCACCTAGCGCGGGGTCCCAGCGACTCACCAAATGGTCCCTGGCACATCCCCAGTGAGTGCACAGGCCCCAGCGACTTTGCGAGTGGTCCCAGCGGCTTAACAAGTGGTCCCTGGCACCTCCCTAGTGCGCGCTCGGGGCCCAGCGACTTCACGCGGGGTCCCAGCTGCTTGCCAAATGGTCCCTCGCATATCCCCAGCAGAAGCACGGGCACCAGCGACTTCGCGTGGGGTCCCAGTGGCTTGCAAATTGTCCCAGGCACATCCTAAGCACGCGCACGGGCCCAGCAAATTCGCGCGGGGTCCCAGCGGCTTGCCAAATGGTCCCTCGCATATCCCCAGCACGCACACAGGGCCCCAGCAACCACGCGCGGGGTCCCAGCGGCTCCCAAATGGTCCCTCACATATCCCCATCAGGTGCACGCGCCCCAGCTACTTTGTGCGGGATCCAAGTGGCTCGCAAATTATCCCTGGCACATCCCCAGCGTGCGCACAGACCCAACGACCCCACGCGGGGTACCAGGGGTTCGCCAAATGGTCCCTGGCCCCAACCCAGCGCGAGCACAGGGCCCAGCAACCCCGTGCATGGTTCCAGCGGCTCGCCAAATGGTCCCTGGCACCTCCCCAGCGCTCGCACAGGGCCCAGCGACCTCGCACAGGGTCCCAGAGGCTCGCCAAATGGTCCCTGGCACCTCCCCAGCACTCGCACTGGGCCCAGCCACCTAGCGCGGGGTCCCAGCGACTCACCAAATGGTCCCTGGCACATCCACAGTGAGTGCACAGGCCCCAGCGACTTTGCAAGTGGTCCCAGCGGCTTAACAAGTGGTCCCTGGCACCTCCCTACTGCGTGCTCGGGGCCCAGCGACTTCATGCGGGGTCCCAGCTGCTTGCCAAATGGTCCCTCGAATATCCCCAGCAGAAGCACGGGCCCCAGTGACTTCGCGTGGGGTCCCAGTGGCTCGCAAATGGTCCCTGGCACCTCCCCAGCACTCGCACGGGGCCCAGCGACCTCGCACAGGGTCCCAGAGGCTCGCCAAATGGTCCCTTGCACATTCCCAGCCCGCGCACGGGCCATAGCAACTTTGCATGGGGTCCCAGCGGCTTGCCAATTGGTTCCTGTCCCCTCCCTAGAGAGCGCACGGGGCCCAGTGATGTCGCACGGGGTCCCAGCTGCTCGCCAAATGGTCCCTGTCCCCTCCCCAGCGCACACAGGGCCCAGCGACACCGCGCGGGGGTCCCAGCGGCTCGCCAAATGGTCCTTGGCACCTCTGCATTCGCGCGCACGGGGCCCAAAGACACCAAGCGGGGTCACAGCGGCTCGTCGATTGGTCCCTGGCCCCTCACCAGCGCGCACCAGTCCCAGCGACCCCATGCGGGGTTCCAGCGGCTCGCCAAATGGTCCCTGGCCCCTCCCCACCATGCGCACGGGGCCCAGCGACTTCGTGCGGGTTCCCAGCGGCTTGCCAAATGGTCCCTCGCATATCCCCAGCACGCACACAGGGCCCCAGCAAACACGCGCGGGGTCCCAGCAGCACCCAAATGGTCCCTCACATATCCCCATCAGGCGCACGCGCCCCAGCGACTTTGCGCGGGGTCCCAGTAGCTCACAAATTATCCCTGGCACATCCCCAGCACGCGCACAGACCCAACGACCCCGTGCGGGGTACCAGGGGTTCGCCAAATGGTCCCTGGCCCCACCCCAGCGCGAGCACAGGGCCCAGCAACCCCGTGCGGGGTTCCAGCGGCTCGCCAAATAGTCCCTGGCACGTCCCCAGCACTCGCACGGGGCCCAGCGACCTCGCACAGGGTCCCAGAGGCTCGCCAAATGGTCCCTTGCTCATTCCCAGCCCGCTCACGGGCCATAGCAACTTTGCATGGGGTCCCAGCGGCTTGCCAATTGATTCCTGTCCCCTCCCTAGAGAGCGCACAGGGCCCAGTGACGTCGCACATGGTCCCAGCTGCTCGCCAAATGGTCCCTGTCCCCTCCCCAGCGCGCACAGGGCCCAGCAACACCTCCTGGGGTCCCAGCAGCTCACCAAATGGTCCTTGGCACCTCTGCATTCGCGCGCACGGGTCCCAAAGACACCAAGCGGGGTCCCAGCGGCTCGTCGAATGGTCCCTGGCCCCTCCCCAGCGCGCACCAGTCTCAGCGACCCCGCGCGAGGTTCCAGCGGCTCGCCAAATGGTCCCTGGCCCCTCCCCACCGCGCGCACGGGGCCCAGCGACTTCGTGCGGGGTCCCAGCGGCTTGCCAAATGGTCCCTCGCATATCCCCAGCACGCACACAGGGCCCCAGCAATCAAGCTGGGTCCCAGCGGCTCGCCAAATGGTCCCTGGCATATCCCCAGCAGGCGACGCGGCCCAGCGACTTTGCGGGGTCCCAGTGGTTCGCAAATTATCCCTGGCACATCCTCAGCGTGCGCACAGTCCCAACGACCCCACGCGGGGTACCAGGGGTTCGCCAAATAGTCCCTGGCCACACCCCAGCGCGAGCACAGGGCCCAGCAACCCCGTGCGGGGTTCCAGCAGCTCGCCAAATGGTCCTTAGCACATCCCCAGCGCGCGCACAGACCCAATGACCCCGTGCGGGGTACCAGGGGTTCGCCAAATGGTCCCTGGCCCCTCCCCAGCGCGAGCACATGGCCCAGCGACCACGTGCGGGGTTCCAGCGGCTCGCCAAATGGTCCCTGCACCTCCCCAGCGCACGCACGGTGCCCTGCGACCCCGCTTGGGGACCCAGCGGCTCGCCAAATAATCCCTGTCACATCCCCTTTGAGCGCACGGGCCCCAGCGACTTCGCGACGGTTCCCAGCGGCTTGACAAGTGTTCCCTTGCCCCTCCCTAGTGCGCGCACGAGGCCCAGCGACTTAACGTGGGGTCCCAGTGGCTCGCCAAATGATCCCTGGCTCCTCCACAGAGCTCGCACGGGGCCCAAAGACACAGCGCGGGGTCCCAGCGGCTCGCCAAATGGTCCCTGGCACCTCCCCAGCGCGAACCAGTCCCAGCGACCTCGCGCAGGGTCCCAGAGGCTCGCCAAATTATCCCTGGCACATCCAGATCGCGCTCACAGACCCAACGACCCTGCACGGGGTACCAGGGGTTCGCCAAATGGTCCCTGGCCCCTCCCCAGCGCGAGCACAGGGCCCAGCGACTTCGTGCGGGGTCCCAGCGGCTTGCCAAATGGTCCCTCGCATATCCCCAGCACGCACAGGGCCCCAGCAACCACGCGGGGTCCCAGTGGCTCGCCAAATTAGTCCCTGGCACATCCCCAGCGCCAAGCACAGACCCCAGCGACCCCGGCGGGGTTCCAGCGGCTCGCCAAATGGTCCCTGGCATCTCCCAGCGCGCGACGGGCCCAGCGACCTCACGCAGGGTCCAAGAGGATTGCCAAATGGTCCCTAGCACATTCCTAGTGCGCGTATGGGGCCAGTGACTTTGCACGGGGTCCCAGTGGCTCGCCAAATAGTCCCTTGCCCCTCCGCAGCGCCCGCACGGGGCCCAGCAACCACGTGTGGGGTTCCAGTGGTTCGCCAAATGGTACCTGGCTCCTGCCCAGTGCGCACAGAGCCCCCAGCAACACCTCCCGGGGTCACAGCGGCTCGCCAAATGGTCCTTGGCACCTCCGCATCGTGCGCACGGAGCCCAAAGACACCATGCAGGGTCCCAGCGGCTCGCCAAATGGTCCCTGGCACCTCCCCAGTGCACGCACGGGGCACAGTGACCTCGCGCAGGGTCCCAGAGGCTCGCCAAATTATCCCTGGCACATCCCCAGCGCGCTCACAGACCCAACAACCCCGCGTGGGGTACCAGGGGTTTGCCAAATGGTCCCTGTCCCCTCCCCAGCGCGCACAGGGCCCAGAAACACCTCCCGGTGTCCCAGCGGCTCGCCAAATGGTCCTTGGCACCTCCGCATCGTGCGCACGGAGCCCAAAGACACCATGTGGGGTCCCAGCGGCTCGCCAAATGGTCCCTGGCCCCTCCCCAGCGCGCATCAGTCCCAGCAACCCCGTGCGTGGTTCCAGCGGCTCGCCAAATGGTCCCTGGCACCTCCCCAGCGCGTGCACGGTGCACAGCGACCTCACGCAGGGTCCCAGAGGCTTGCCAAATGGTCCCTGGCAGATCCCTAGTGCGCGTATGGGGCCAGTGACTTCGCACTGGGTCCCAGTGGCTCGCCAAATAGTCCCTTGCCCCTCCGCAGCGCCCGCATGGGGCAAAGCAACCACATGTGGGGTTCCAGTGGCTCGCCAAATGGTACCTGGCTCCTGCCCAGTGCGCACAGAGCCCCCAGCGACCCCGCACAGGTTCCCAGCTGCTCGTCAAATGTTCCCCGCGGCTCAGCAAATGGTCCCTGGCACCTCCCCAGCATTCGAACGGGGCCCAGAGACAATGCGCGGGTTCCCAGCGGCTTGCCAGATGGTCACTGTCCCCTCCCTATCGCCCACGGGGCCCAGTGACTCCGAGCGGGGTCCCAGTGGCTCGCAAATGGTCCCTGGATCCTCCCCAGCGCGCACACGGAGCCCAGCTACTTCGTGCGGGTTCCCAGCTGCTCGCCAAATGGTCCGTGGCCCCTCACCAGCGCGCACAAGTCGCAGCGACCCTGCGCGGGGTCCCAGCGGCTCGCCAAATGGTCCCTGGCACCTCCCCAGCACACGCACAGACCACAGCAACCACGCATGGGGTCCCAGCGGCTCGACAAATGGTCCTTGGCACCTCCGCAGCGCGGGCACAGTGCCCCAGCAACAACGCATGGGGTCACAGCGGCTCTCAAATATTCCCTTGCGCATCCCCAGCAGGCACACAGCCCCAAGGACTTCGCGCAGGGTCCAAGTGGCTCGCAAATTGTCCCTGGCACATCCCCATCACGCGCACCGGCCCAGCGATCTCAGGCGGCTTCCCAGCGGCTCGCCAAATGGTCCCTGGCCCCTCCCTAGCGTGTACGGTCCCCAGCGACCCCATGCAGGGTCCCTGCGGTTCGCCAAATGGTACATGGCACTTCCCCAGCACGCGCATGGGCACCAGCGACCGCGTACATGGTCTGAGCGGCTCGCCAAATACTCCCTGGCACATCCCCAGCAAGAGCATGGGCCCCAGCAACCCCGTGCGGGGTCCTAGCAGTTCACAAATGGTCCCTTGTACTTCCCCAGCACACACACGGGCCCCAGCAACTTCGCGCGGGGTCCCAGCGGCTAGCCAAATGGTCCCTGGCCCATCCGCAATGCGGGTACAAAAACCACGCGCAGGGTCCGAGCAGCTCGGCAAATAATCCCTGGCACCTCCCCAGCACGTGCACTGGGCCCAGCGACACTGCGCGGGGCACCAGCGGCTCGCCAAACGGTCCCAGGCACCTCCCCAGCACGTGCACAGGGCCCAGCGACCCCACGCGGGGTCCCAGCGGCTCACAAATGGTCCCTTGTACTTCCCCAGTGCACGCACGGGCCCCAGCAACTTCGCGCGGGGTCCCAGCGGTTCTCTGAGCGGTCCTTGGCACCTCCCAAGCACGCCAGCGGGGCCCAGCAGCTCGCCAAATAATCCCTGGCACATCCCCAGCACAGGCACAGCCACCAGCGTCCCTGTGCTGGGTCCCAGCGGCACGCCAAACGGTCCCTGGCACCTCCCCAGCACGCGCATGGGCCCCAGCGATCCCGTGCGGTGTCCCAGCAGCTTGCCAAATGGTCCCTGGTGTGTCCCCAGCACGCTCACAGGCCCCAGCGACACGGCACGGTGTCCCAGATGCTCGCTAAATGTTAACTGGAACCTCACCAGCATGCGCCCGGGCACTAGCGACCCCGCGCGTGGACCCAGCGGCTCACCAAACGGTCCCTGACACAACCCCAGCACGAGCACTGGGCCCAGCGACCCCACGCGGGGTCCCAGTGGCTCGCCAATTGGTCCCTGGAACTTCCCCAGCGCGCGCAAGGGGCCCAGAGACCCCGCTCGGGTTCCCAGCGGCTTGCCAAATGGTCACTGGCCCCTCCCTAGCGCCCACAGGGGCCCAGTGACTTCGCACGGGTCCCAGTTGCTCGCAAATGGTCCCTGGCCCCACCCCAGCGCGCCCACGGGGCCCAGCGACTTCGTGCGGCGTTCCAGCAGCTAGCCAGAAGATTCCTGGCATCTCAGCAGCATGCGCACGGGACCCAGCGACATCGCGCGAGGTCCCAGCGGCTCGTTAAATGGTCCCTGGCACCTCCCAAGCGCGCAGAGGGCTCCAGCAACCACGTGAGGGGTCCCAGCAGCTCGCAAATAGTCCCTCACATATCCCCAGCAGGTGCACGGGCACCAGCGACTTTGCGTGGGGTCCCAGTGGCTCGCAAATTGTCCCAGGCACATCCTCAGCACGCGCATGGGCCCAGCAAATTTGTGCGGGGTCCCAGGGGTTAGGCAAATGGTCCCTGGCACCTCCCCAGCGCGAGCACGGGGCCCAGCGACCCTGTGCGGGGTTCCAGTGGCTCGCCAAATGGTCCCTGGCACCTCCCCAGTGCTTGCACGGGGCCCAGCCACCTCGCTCAGGGTCCCAGATGCACGCCAAATGCTCCCTTGCTCATCCCCAGCCCGCGCACAGGCCACAGCAACTTCGAACAGGGTCCCAGCGGCTTGCCAATTGGTTCCTGTCAACTCCCTAGGGCGCGCACAGAGCCAAGTGACTTCGCACGGGGTCCCAGCTGTTCGCCAAATGGTCCCTGACCCCTCCCCAGCGCACGCACCAGTCCCAGCAACCCCGCGCGGACTTCCAGCGGCTCGCCAAATGGTCCCTGGCACCTCCCCAGTGCGGGCACAGTGCCCCAGCAACCACGCATGGGGTCCCAGCAGCTCTCAAATATTCCCTCGCACATCCCCAGCAGGCACACGGGCCCCAGCGACTTCGCGCGGGGTCCCAGTGGCTCGCAAATTGTCCCTGACACATCCCCATCGCGCACACGGGCCCAGCGACCTCAGGCGGGGTCCCAGCGGCTCGCCAAATGGTCCCTGGCCCCTCCCTAGAGCGCACGGTCCCCAGAGACCCCATGCGGGGTCCCTACGGCTCGACAAATGGTCCCTGGCACCTCCCCAGTACGCGCACGGACCCCACCAACCCCGTGCAGTGTCTGAAAGGCTCACCAAACGGTCCCTGGCACCTCCCTGGCGAACGCACGGTCTCCAGCGACGTCGCGCAGGGTCCCAGCGGTTGGCCAAATGGTCCCTGGCCCATCCGCAATGTGGGTACAGTGACCACCGCCGGGTACCAGCAGCTCACCAAATAATCGCCAAACGGTCCCTGGCACCTCCCCAGCATATGCACAGGCACCAGCAACCCTGCGAGAGTTTCCAGAGGCATACCAAATGGTCCCTGGCACCTCCCCAGCACACGCACAGAGCCCAGCAATCCTGCGCGTGATCCCAGCGGCTCGCCAAACTGTCCCTCGCACCGCTCCAGCACGCGCACAGGCCCCAAAAATCCAATACGGGGTCCCTGCGACTCGGCCAAATAGTCCCTGGCACCTCAACTGCACACGCACTGGTCCCAGTGACCCTGCGTGAGGTCCCAAAGGCACGCCAAACGGTCCCTGGTAACTCTCCAGCATGCGCACGAGGCCCAGCGACCGCGAGCGGGGTCGCAGCGACTCGCCAAACGGTCAATGGCACATCCCCAGCACGCGCACAGGACGCAGCAACCCCGCACGGAGTCCCAGCAGCTCGCCAAATAATCCCTGGCACCTCCCCAGCACGTGCACAGGGCCCAGCGACCCCACGCGGGGTCCCAACGGCTCACAAATGGTCCCTTGTACTTCCCCAGCGCACGCACGGGCCCCAGCAACTTCGCGCGGGGTCCCAGCGGTTCTCTGAGCGGTCCTTGGCACCTCCCAAGCACGCGCACGGGGCCCAGCAGCTCGCCAAATAATCCCTGGCACATCCCCAGCACAGGCACAGCCACCAGCGTCCCTGTGCTGGGTCCCAGCGGCACGCCAAACGGTCCCTGGCACCTCCCCAGCACGCGCATGGGCCCCAGCGATCCCGTGCGGTGTCCCAGCAGCTTGCCAAATGGTCCCTGGCGTGTCCCCAGCACGCTCACAGGCCCCAGCGACACGGCACGGTGTCCCAGATGCTCGCTAAATGTTAACTGGAACCTCACCAGCATGCGCCCGGGCACTAGCGACCCCGCGCGTTGACCCAGCGGCTCACCAAACGGTCCCTGACACAACCCCAGCACGAGCACTGGGCCCAGCGACCCCGCGCGGGGTCCCAGTGGCTCGCCAATTGGTCCCTGGAACTTCCCCAGCGCGCGCACGGTCCCCACCGACTTCGCGTGGGGTCCCAGTGGCACACCAAATGGTCCTTGGCCCCTCCCCAGCGCGCGTACGGGACCCAGCGACCCCGCGAGGGGTCCCATTGGCTCATCAAATTTTCCCTGGCACCTCCCCAGCCCGCTCACGGGCACAAGCGACCGTGTGCTGGTTCCCAGCGGCTCGCAAATGGTCCCTGGTACATCCCCAACGCACATGGGCCCTAACAACTACGCACGGGGTCCCAGCGGATAGCCAATTGGTCCCTGGCCCCTTCCCAGGGCGCACACAGGGCCCAGCAACCCTGCGCGGGTTCCCAGCATCTCGCCAAACTGTTCCTGGCACCACCCCAGCGCGCGCACAGACCCAACGACCCCGCGCGGGTCCCAGGGGTTCGCCAAATGGTCCCTGGCCCCTCCCCAGCACGCGCAAGGGGCCCAGAGACCCCGCTCGGGTTCCCAGCGGCTTGCCAAATGGTCACTGGCCCCTCAATAGCGCCCACAGGGGCCCAGTGACTTCGCACGGGTCCAAGTTGCTCGCAAATGGTCCCTGGCCCCACCCCAGCGCGCCCACGGGGCCCAGCGACTTCGTGCGGCATTCCAGCAGCTAGCCAGATGATTCCTGGCACCTCAGCAGCGTGCGCACGGGACCCAGCGACATCGCGCGAGGTCCCAGCGGCTCGTTAAATGGTCCCTGGCACCTCCCAAGCGCGCAGAGGGCTCCAGCAACCACGTGAGGGGTCCCAGCAGCTCGCAAATGGACCCTCGCGTCTCCCCAGCAGGTGCACGGGCACCAGCGACTTTGCGTGGGGTCCCAGTGGCTCGCAAATTGTCCCAGGCACATCCTCAGCACGCGCATGGGCCCAGAAAATTTGCGCGGGGTCCCAGGGGTTAGCCAAATGGTCCCTGGCACCTCCCCAGCGCGAGCACGGGGCCCAGCGACCCTGTGCGGGGTTCCAGTGGCTCGCCAAATGGTCCCTGGCACCTCCCCAGTGCTCGCACGGGGCCCAGCCACCTCGCTCAGGGTCCCAGATGCACGCCTAATGCTCCCTTGCTCATCCCCAGCCCGCGCACGGGCCACAGCAACTTCGAACAGGGTCCCAGCGGCTTGCCAATTGGTTCCTGTCAACTCCCTAGGGCGCGCACAGAGCCAAGTGACTTCGCACGGGGTCCCAGCTGTTCGCCAAATGGTCCCTGACCCTCCCCAGCGCACGCACCAGTCCCAGCAACCCCGCTGGACTTCCAGCGGCTCGCCAAATGGTCCCTGGCACCTCCCCAGCTGGGCACAGTGCCCCAGCAACCACGCATGGGGTCCCAGCAGCTCTCAAATATTCCCTCGCACATCCCCAGCAGGCACACGGGCCCCAACGACTTCGCGCGTGGTCCCAGTGGCTCGCAAATTGTCCCTGACACATCCCCATCGCGCACACGGGCCCAGCGACCTCTGGCGGGGTCCCAGCAGCACACCAAACTTTCCCTGGCACCTCCCCAGCACGCGCACAGGCACCAGCGACCTCTGGCGGGGTCCCAGCGGCACACCAAATCATCCCTGGCACCTCCCCAACACGCATACTGGGCCCAGAGACCTCACGCGGGGTCCGAGCGGATCACCAAATGGTAACTGTCCCCTCCCCAGCGCACGCACGGGGCTCAGCGACCCCGCGCGGGGTCTCAGCAGCTCGCCAAATGACCTCTGGCCGCTCCCCTGTGCACACACAGGGCCCAGCGACCTGCGCGGGGTACCAGTGGCTCGCCAAATGGTCCCTGGAACCTCCCCAGCACGCGCACAGGCACCAGCGACCTCTGTCAGGGTGCCAGCAGCACACCAAACGGTCCCTGGCACCTCCCCAGCACGCGCACGGAGCCCAGCAATCCCACGCGGGATCCCAGTGGCTCGCCAAGCAGTCCCACGCACCTCCCCAGCACGCGACAGGTCCCAAAAAACCCATTCGGGGTCCCCGTGGGTCGGACAAACGGTCCCTGGCACCTCCCCCGCACATGCACTGGTCCCAGTGACCCCGCGCAAGGTCCCAGAGGCATACCAAAAGGTCCCTGGCAACTCCCCAGCATGCGCACGGGCCCAGCGACTGACGTGTGGAGTCAAAGCTGTCTCGCTAAGCGGTCCATAGCACCTCTCCAGCACTTGCACAGGCCGCAGGAACCCCGCACGGGGTCCAAGCGGCTCGCCAAATGGTCCCTGGCAACTCTCCAGCGCGCGCACAGACCAAAGCGACCAAGCATGGGGTCCCAGCAGCACGCCAAACAGTCCCTGGCACCTCCCCATCACGCGCACGGGCCACAACGACACCACGCGGGGTCCCAGCGGCTAGCAAATGTTCCCTGGCACTTCCCCAGCGGGCGCACGGGCCCCATCGACTTCGCGCGGTGTCCCAGTTGCTCACCAAATGATACCTGTCCCCTCTCCAGAGCGTGCATGGGGCCCAGCGACCCCGCGCGGGATCCGAGCGGCTCGCCAAATGGTCCCTGGCACCTCCCCAGCACGCGCACGTGCTCCAGCAACCCCGCGCGGGTGCCAGTGGTTCGCCAAACGATCCCTGGTACCTCCCCAGCACGCCACTGGGCCCAGCGACCCCGCTGGGTCCCAGCGGCTCGCCAAATGGTCCCTGGCCCCTACCCAGCGCGAGCACACGCCCCAGCGACTTCGTGTAGGGTCCCAGCGGCTCGCCAAAAGGTCCCTGGCACCTCCCCAGCGAGCGCACTGGCTCCAACGACCTCGTGCAGTGTCCCAGCGACTCACAAAATGGTCCCTAGCACTTCCACCATGTGCGCACTGGGCGCAGAGACCACACGTGGGGTCCCAGCGGGTCGACAAATGATCCCTTGCACCTCCACAACACACGCACGGGCCCCAGCGAGCACGCGCGGGTACCCAGCGGATCGCCAAACAGTCCTTGGCACCTCCCCAGCACGATCATTGGGCCCAGCGACCCTGCGCGGGGTCCAAGCAGCTCGTAAATTCTCCCTGGCACATCCCCAGCACGCACATGGGCCCAGCGACCTCGCTGGGTCCCAGCGGATTGCCAATTGGTCCCTAGCCCCTTCCCAGCGCGCACGGTGCCCAGCGACCCCGCGGGGTCCCAGCGTCTCGCTAAACTGGTCCCTGGCACCTCCCTAGCACAAGCACGGGGCCCAATGACCCCGCGCCCGGTCCCAGCGGCTCGTCAAACGGTCCCTGACACCTCCCCAGCATGCGCACGGGCCCAGCGACCTTACGCGGGGTCCTAGCGGCTCGCAAATGGTCCCTGGCAAATCCCCAGTGCACGCACGGGCCCCAGCGACTTCGCGGTGGTCCCAACGACTCACCAAATGGTTCCTTGTCCCTCCCCAGCAGCGCGCACGGGCCCAGCGACCTTGCGCGGGCTCCCAGCGGCTCGCCAAATGGTCCCTGGCACCTCCCCAGAACGCGCACGGGCCCCAGCGACCCCGCACGGGGTCCCAGCTGCTCGCCAAATGGTCCCTGGCACCTCCCCAGCACGCGCACTGGGCCCAGCGACCATGCGCGGGGTCCCAGCGGCTCGCCAAATGGTCCCTGGCACCTCCCAGCACGCGCACGGGCCCTGCGACCCCGCACGGTGTCCCAGCGGCTCGCCAAACGGTCCCTGGCACCTCCCCAGCATGCACACCGGCCCAACGACTTCGCGGGGTCCGAGCAGCTCGCCAAATGATCCCTGGCACCTCCGCAACGCGTGTACGGTGCCCAGCGACCCTGCGTGGGTTCCCAGCAAATCGCGAAATGGTCCCTGCCATCTCCCAAGCACGCGCACTGGGCCCAGCGACCCTGAGCAGCATCCCAGTGGCTCGCAAATGGTCCCTGGCACATCCCCAGCGAACGCACGGTCCCAGTGACCCACGCAGGGTCCCAGCGGCACGCCAAACGGTCCCTGGCACCTCCCCAGCACAAGCACAGGGCCCAGCGACCCCGCGGGGTCCCAGCGGCTCGCCAAATGGTCCCTGGCACCTCCCCAGCGCAGCACGGGCACCAGCGAATTCGCGCAGGGTCCCAGCGGCTCGCCAAATGGTCCCTGGCACCTCCCCAGCTAGCGCACGGGCCCCAGCGACCTCGCGCGGGGTCCCAGCGGCTCGCCAAATGGTCCCTGGCACCTCCCCAGCATGCACACGGGCCCAGCGACCCCATGCGGGGTCCCAGCAGCTCGCCAAATGGTCCCTGGCACCTCCCCAGCGACAACCACTGGGCCCAGCGACCCGTGCGGTGTCCGAGCGGCTCGCCAAATGGTCCCTGGCACCTCCCCAGCATGCGCACGGGCCCCAGCGACCCCACGCGGGGTCCCAGCGGCTCGCCAAATGGTCCCTGGCACCTCCCCAGCGCACGCACTGGGCCCAGCGACCCCATGCAGGGTCCCAGCGGCTCGCCAAATGGTCCCTGGCACCTCCCCAGCACATGCACAGGGCCCAGCGACCTCGCGTGGGTCCCAGCGGCTCGCCAAATGGTCCCTGGCACCTACCCAGCGACACACGGCCCCAGCGACCCCACGCGGGGTCCCAGCGGCTCGCCAAATGGTCCCTGGCACCTCCCCAGCACAAGCACTGGGCCCAGCGAACCCTGTGCGGGTCCCAGCTGCTCGCAAATGGTCCCTGGCACATCCCAGTACACGCACAGGGCCCAACGACCCCGCGGGGTCTCAGCGGCTCGCCAAACGGTCCCTGGCATCTCCCCAGCACGCACTGGGCCCAGCGACCCGCGTGGGGTCCCAGCGGCTTGCCAAAAGGTCCCTGGAACCTCCCCAGCACGCGCACGGAGCCCAGCGACCCCGCGCTGGATCCCAGCGGCTCACCAAATGGTCCCTGGCACCTCCCCAGCACAAGCACGGGCCCAGCAACACCGCGGGGTCCCAGCGGCTTGCCAAACAGTCCCTGGCACCTCCCCAGCATGCGCACGGGGTACCTGCGGCTCGACAAATGGTCCCTGTCACCTCCCCAGCGCATGCACTGGGCCAGCGACCCCACGCGGGATCCCAGCAGCTCGCCAAATAGTCCCTGGCACCTCCTCAGCACGAGCACTGGGTCCAGAGACCCCGCGCGGGATCCCAGTGGCTCACCAAATGGTCCCTGGTACTTCCCCAGCGAACGCACTGGGCCCAATGACCTCATGCGAGGTCCCAGCGGCTCGCCAAATGGTCCCTGGCACTACCCCAGCAACGACTCGGGCCCCCGCAACTTCTCGCTTGGCCCCAGTGGCTCACCAAATGGTCCCTGGTCCTTCCCCAGTTCGAACAGGGCCCCAGCGACCCCGCGCGGGATCCCAGCTGCTCGCCAAACGGTCTCTGGCACCTCCCCAGCACGCGCACGGGACCCAGCGACCACGCACGGGGTCCCAGCGGCTCGCAAATGGTACCTGGCACCTCCCCAGCATGGGCCCAGCGACGCGGGTACCTGCGGCTCGACAAATGGTCCCTGTCACCTCCCCAGCGCATGCACTGGGCCCAGTGACACCACACAGGATCCCAGTGGCTCGCCAAATGGTCCCTGGCCCCTCCTCAACGCGTGTATTGGGCCCAGTAACCCAGCATGAGATCCCAGAAACTTGCCAAATGGTCCCTGGCACCTCCCCAGCGCGCGCACGGGCCTCAGTGACAACGCACGGGGTGCCAGTTGCTCGCTAAATGGTCCCTGGCACCTCACCAGCATGCGCACGGGCCCCAGCGACCCCACGGGGCATCCCAGCGGCTTGCCAAACGGACCCTGGCACCTCCCCAGCATGCGCAAGGGCCCCAGCAACCGCGCGGGGTCCCAGCGGCATGCCAAATAGTCCCTGGCACCTTCCCAGCATGCGCACGAGCCACAGCGACCCGGCGCGGGGTCCCAGCAGCTCCCTAAATAGTCCCTGTCACCTCCCAGCACGAGCACTGGGCCCAGCAACCTCGCGCGGGGTACCAGCGACACGCCAAAAGGTCCCTGGCACCTCCCCACCACTTGCACAGGGCCCAGCGACCCCATGCAGTGTCCCCGCAGCTCGCCAAATACTCCCTGGCATATCCCCAGCAGCGCGCACAGGAACCATCGACATCGTGTGGGGTCCCAGCGGCTCGCCAAACGGTCCCTGGCACCTCCCCAGCCCGCAAACGATCCCCAGAGACCCCGCGCGGGTTCCGAGCGGCTCTCCAAATGGTCCCCGGCCCCTCCTCAGCACGTGCACGGACCCAAGCGTCCCTGCGTGGTGTCCCAGCGGCTCGCCAAATGGTCCCTGGTAAACCCCATCACGCGCACTGGGCCCAGCGACCACGGGCGGGGTCCTATCGGCTCGCAAATTGTCCCTTGCACTTCCCCAGCGCACGCACGGGCCCCAGCGTCTTCGCAGGGGGCCCCAGCGACTCGCCAAATGGTCCCTGGCCCCTGCCTAGCACGCACGGGCCCCAGAGACCTCGCGCGGTTTCCGAGCAGCTCACCAAATGGTCCCTGGCATCTCCCCAGTGCACGCACATGCCCCAGCGACCCTTCGTGGGGTCCAATCGGCTCGCTAAATGGTCCCTGGTCCCTCCCCAGCACGCGCACGGGGCCCATCAACCCCGCACGGAGTACCAGCAGCTCGCCAAATGGTCCGTGGCACCTCGCCAGCAAGCGCACATGCCCCAGCGACACTCTGTTGAGTCCCAGAGGCTCAACAAAATGTCCCTTGCAACTCCCCAGCAGCGCAAGACTGGGCCTAGCGATCCTGCGTGGGGTCCCAGCGGCTCGCCAAATGGTCCCTGGCACCTACCCAGCACGCACACGGGGCCCAGCGACCCCACGCGGGGTCCCTGCGGCTCGCCAAATGGTCCCTGGCACCTCCCCAGCGCGCACGGGCCCCAGCGACCACGCGCGGGGTCCCAGCGGCTCGCCAAATGGTCCCTGGCACCTCCCAAGCACGCGCACTGGGCCCAGCGACCCCACGCGGGGTCCCAGCGGCTCGCCAAATGGTCCCTGGCACCTCCCCAGCGCGTGTACGGGGCCCAGTAACCCCGCACGGGATCCCAGCAACTTGCCAAATGGTCCCTGGTATCACCTCAACGCGCGCAAGGGCCCCAGCGACCCTGCACGGGGTGCCAGCTGCTCGCCAAATGGTCCCTGGCATCTCACCAGCATGCGCACGGGCCCCAGCATCCCTGGGCGGAGTTCCACCGGCTAGCCAAACGGTCCTTGGCACCTCCCCAGCGACGCCAGAGACCTCGCTGGGGTCCAAGCGGCTCTCTAAATGGTTCCTGGTCCCTCCCCAGCGCGCGCACGGGGCATAGAGACCCCGCTCAGGGTACAAGCGGCTCGCCAAACGGTCCCTGGCACCTCCCCCGCAAATGCACAGTCTCCAGCGACTTCGCGCAGGGTCCCAGCGGCTCAGCAAATAGTCCCTGGCCCCTCCCCAGCATGCGCACGGGCCCCAGCGACCCCGCGCGGCATCCCAGAGGCTTGCCAAACTGACCCTGGCACCTCCCCAGCACACACACAGGCTCCAGCAACCCCGGGCGGAGTCCCAGCGGATAGCCAAATGATCCCTGGCATCTCCCCCGCGAACGCACGGTCTCCAGCGACTTCGCTCAGGGTCGCGGCGGCTCGCCAACTGGCCCCTGGCACTTCCCCAGCGCACGCACTAGCACCAGCGACCCGCGCGGGTCCGTGTGGCTCTCCAAATGGTCCCTGGCACCTCCTCAGCACGCGCACGGGCGCCAGCGAACCTGCGCAGGGTCCCAGCGGCTCGCCAAATCGATCCCTGGCACCTCCCCAGCGCACGACGGGCCCCAGTGACCCCGCGCGCCGTCCCAGCTGCTCGACCAATGGTCCCTGGCACCTTACCAGCATGCGCACGGGCCCCAGCGGCTCGCCAAACGGTCCCTGTCACCTCCCCAGCATTTGCACACTGGGCCCAGAGACCCTGCGCGGTTTCCCAGCGGCATGCCAAACGGTCCCTAGCACCTCTCCATCACGCGCACTTGGCCCAGCGACCCCACACGGGGTCCCAGCGGCTCGCAAATAGTCCCTGGCACATCCCCAGCGTGTGCACGGGCACTAGCGACTTTGCGTCGGGTCCCAGCGGCTCACCAAATGGTACCTGACACCTCCCCAGCGTGCACACATGCCCCAGCAACCCTGTGTGGGGTCCCAGCGGCCTGCCAACATGTCCCTGGCACCTCCCCAGCACGCACTGGGTCCAGAGACTGCACGAGTGGTCCCAGCGCCTCGACAAATTGTCCCTAGCAACTCCCTAGCGCGCACTGGCACCAGCGACCTCGTGCGGGTTCCCAGCGGCTCGCCAAACGGTCCCTGGCACATTCACAGCATGTGCACTGGGCCTAGCGACCCTGCGCATGGTCCCAGCGGCTCGCAAATGGTCCCTGGCACATCCCCAGCACGCACGCGCGGCCCAGCGCCTACGTGCGGAGTCCCAGTGGCTCAGCAAATGGTCCCTGGCCCCTCCCCAGCACAAGCACGGGCCACAGCGACCATGCCCGGGGTCCCAGCGGCTCGGCCAACGGTCCCTGGGACCTCCCCAGCACACGCACAGACCCCTGCGACCCCAGGCGGGGTCCCAGCGGCTCACCAAACGGTCCCTGGCACCTCACCAGCGCGTGCACGGGGCCCAGCGACCGTGTGCGGGGTCCGAGCGGCTTGCCAAAAGGTCCCTGTCACCTCCCCAGCATGCGCACCTCCCCAGTGTAACCGCCAGGGGTCTAAGCGGTTCGCAAAACGGTCCCTGGTACCTCCCCATCACACGCACGGGCCCCAGTGACTTCGAAAGGTGTCCCAAAGGCTCGCCAAATGGTCCCTGGCACCTCCCCAGCGCGCGACGTGGCCCAGCGACACCGCGCAGGGTTCCAGCGGCTCAACAATTGGTCCCTGGTCCCTCTTCAGCGCGGGCATGGGGCCCAGCGACCCTGCGCAGGGTCCCAGCGGCTCGCCAATTGGTCCCTGGCCACTCCTCAGCATGCGCACGGGGACAAGCGACCCCGCGCGTGGTCCCAGCGGCTCGCAAAATGATGCCTATCACCTCCACAGCAGTTGCACAGGCCCCAGCGACCTCGCGCGGGATCCCAGCTGCTCGCGAAATGGTCCCTGGCACCTCACCAGAACGCGCACGGGCTCCAGAGACCTCGCGTGGGGTCCCAGTGGAACTCCACAGGGTCCCCAGCCCCTCCGCAGCATGCTCACGGTTTCCAACAACCCCATGCGGCGTCCCAGTGGCTCAGCAAACGGTCCCTGGCACCTCCCAAGCACATGCATGGACCCCAGCAACACGGGAGGGGTCCCAGCGGCTCGCCAAATGGTCTCTGGCACCTCTCCAGGACGCACGCTGGGCCCAGCGACCCAGCGCGGTGTCCCAGCGGCACGCCAAATGGTCCCTGGCACCTCCCAAGCACACGCACTGGGCCTAGCGACCCAACGCAGGGTCCCAGCGGCATGCCAAAGGGTCCCCGGCCCCTCTCCAGCACACGCACAGACCCCAGCGACCCAGGGAGGGGTCCCAGCGGCTCGCCAAATGGTCCCTGGCACCTCTCCAGGACGCACGCTGGGCCCAGCGACCCCGCGCGGGGTCCCAGCGGCACGCCAAATGGTCCCTGGCACCTCCCAAGCACACGCACTGGGCTCAGCGACCCAACGCAGGGTCCCAACGGCATGCCAAAGGGTCCCCGGCCCCTCCCCAGCACACGCACAGACCCCAGCGACCCAGGGCGGGATCCTAGAGGCTCACAAAACGGTCCCTGGCACCTCCCCAGTATGCGCACTGGGCCCAGCGACCACGTGCAGGGTCCAAGCAGTACGCAAAAGGGTCCCCGGCCCCTCCACAGAGCGCGCACAGGGCCCAACGACCCCGTGCGGGGTCCCAGCGGCTCGGCAAACGATCCCTGGCACCTCCCCAGCACACTCACAGACCCCATTAACCCCGGGCGGGGTCTCCGTTGCTCGCCAAACAGTCCCTGGCACCTCCCCAGCACGCGGACGGGGCCCAGCGACCCCACGCGGGGTCCCAGTGGCTCACCAAATGGTCCCTGGCCACACCCCAGCACAAGCACGGGGCCCAGCGACCCCACGTCAGGTCCCAACAGCTCGTCTAACCGACTCCTGCACATCCCCAGCGCCCGCACGGGCCCCAGCAACCCCTCACGGGGTCTCAGCTGCTCGCCAAATGTTACCTGGCGCCTCCTCAACGCGCGCAAGGGGCACAGCGACCACGCACAGGGTCCCAGCTGCTCGCCAAATGCTCCCTGGCACCTCCCAAGCACAAGCACGTTGGGCAGTGACCCCACGTGGGATCCCAACAGCTCGTCAAACCGACCCTGGCACTTCCCCAGCGCGCGCACAGGCCCCAGTGACCCTGAGCGGAGTACCAACAGCATGCTAAACGGTCCCTGGCACCTCCCCAGCACACGCACTTGGCTCAGCGACCCCGCGCGGGGTACCATCCTCACGCCAAATGGTCCCGGGCACCTCCCCAGCACGCACACGGGGCCCAGCAACTTCGCGAGGTGTCCCAGCGGCTCGTCAAACGGTCCCTGGAACTTCCCTAACATGCACACGGGACCTAGTGACAGCGTGCGGAGTCCCTGCACCTCACCAAATGGTCCCTGGTACGACCCCAGGGAAAGCAATGCCCAGCGACCCCACACGGGGTCCCAGTGGCTCGCAAATAGTAGCTGGCACATCCCCAGCGTGCGCACAGGCACCAGCGACTTTGCGTCGGGTCCCAGCGGCTCGCCAAATGGTACCTGGCACCTCCCCAGAGAGTGCACGGGATCCAACGACCTCGCGTAGGGTCTCTGCGGCTCGCCAAATGGTCCCTGGCACCTCCCCAGCGCGCGCACATGCCCGGGCGACCCTGCGTAGGGTCCCAGCGGCTAGACAAAATGTCCCTCGCACCTCCCTAGCACGCACGGGCACCAACGACCTCGTGCGGGTTCCCAACAGCTCACCAAACAGTCCCTGGTACATCCCCAGCACGCGCACTGGTCCCAGCGACCCTGCACGGGGTCCCAGCAGCTCGCAATTGGTCCCTGGCACATCCCCAGCACGTGCACTGGGCACAGCGACCCCGCGCAGAGTCCCAGTGGCTCAGCAAATGGTCCCTGGCCCCTCCCCAGCACAAGCATGAGCCACAGCAACCACGCCCGGGGTCCCAGCGACTCAGCAAAGGGTCCCTGGCATATCCTCAGCACACCCACTGGCCCCAGCATACTCGCCTGGGGTCTCAGCGGTTCGCAAAACGGTCCCTGGTAACTCCCCATCACACGCACAAGCCCCACCGACTTCGCAAGGTGTCCCAACGGCTCGCCAAATGGTCCCTGGCTCCTTCCCAGCGGCCGCACACGCCCCATCGACCACGCGCAGGTTTCTAGCGGCTCGCCAATTGGTCTCTAGCCCCTCACCAGCACGCGCACTGGGCCCCAGCGGCTCACAAATGGTCCCTGGCACATCCCCAGCACGCGCACGCGGCCAATCAACCCCGTGCAGAGTCCCAGTGGCTCAGCAAAATGGCCCCTGGCGCTTCCCCAGCGGCCGCACGCGGCCCAGCGACCTTGCACAGGGTTTCAGCGGCTCGCAAATTGGTCCCTGGCCCCTCCCCAGCGCGGGCACGGGGCCCAGCGACCCTGCGCGGGGTCCCAGCGGCTCGCCAATTGGTCCCTGGCCCCTCCCAGCATCGCGCATGGGGCCCAGCGACCCCCTGCGTGGTCCCAGGGCTTGCAAAATGATCCCTAGCACCTCCAAGGGCGTCCACGAGCCCAGAGACCCCGCGAGGGGTCCAAGCTGCTTGACAAATGGTCACTGGCACCTCCCCAGTGCGGGCACGGGCCCCAGCGACCCAGCGCGGGGTCCCAGCTGCTCGCCAAATGGTCCCTGGCACCTCCCCAGCACGCGCACTGGGCCCAGCGACCCCGCACGGGGTCCCAGCGGCTAGCCAAATGATCCATGGCACCTCCCCATCACGAGCATGGGTCCCAGAGACCTCGCGCGGGGTCCAAGCGGCTCGCTAAATGGTCCCTAGTCCCTCCCCAGCGCCAAGACGGGCATAGAGACCCCACGCAGGGTACGAGCGGCTCGCCAAACGGTCCCTGGCACCTCCCCCACAAACGCACAGTCTCCAGCAACTTCGCGCAGGGTCCCAGCGGCTCTGCAAATACTCCCTGGCCCCTCCCCAGCGCCAGACAGGCCCCAGCGACCCGCGCGGGTGCCAGCTGCTTGCCAAATGGTCCCTGGCTCCTCACCAGCATGCGCACGGGCCCCAGCGACCCCGCGCGGCATCCCAGGGGCTTGCCAAACTGACCCTGGCACCTCCCCAGCACGCACACAGACTCCAGCAACCCTGGGCGGAGTCCCAGCGGATAGCCAAACGGTCCCTGGCACTTCCCCAGCACGAGCACGGGCCCCAGAGCCCTCACGCAGGATCCGAGCGGCTCGCCAAACGGTCCCTGGCAACTCCCCCGCGAACGCACGGTCTCCAGCGACTTCGCGCAGGGTCGCAGCGGCTCGCCAACTGGCCCCTGGCACTTCCCCAGCGCGCGCACTAGCACCAGCGACCGCGTGCGGGGTCCGTGAGGCTCGCCAAATACTCCCTGGCACCTCCTCAGCATGCGCACTGGGCCCAGTGAACCTGCGCAGGGTCCCAACGGCTCACGAAATCGATCCTGGTGCCTCCCCAACGCACGCACGGGCCCCAGTGACCCCGTACGGCGTCCAAGCTGCTCGACAAATGGTCCCTGGCACCTCACCAGCATGCGCACGGGCCCCAGCGGCTCGCCAAACGGTCCCTGTCACCTCCCCAGCATTCGCATGGACCCCAGTGACACCGAGCGGGGTCCCAGCAGCTCGTCAAATAGTCCCTGGCACCCCCCCATCACGCGCACTTGGCCCAGAAACCCCGAGCGGGGTACTAGCGGCACACCAAACAGTCCCTGGCACCTCCCCAGCACGCACATGGGGCACAGCGACCCTGCACGGTTGCCTAGCGGCACGCCAAACGGTCACTGGCACCTCCCCAGCACGCGCATGGGGCCCAGTGACCCAATGCGTGCACGTGCCACAGCGACAACGCACAGGGTCCCAGCTGCTCGCCAAATGATCCCTGGCACCTCCCCAGCACGCGCACTTGGCCCAGCGACCCCGCGTGGGGCACCATCCTCACGCCAAATGGTCCCTGGCACCTCCCCAGCATGCTCACGGGACCCAGCGACTTCGCGCAGTGTCCCAGCGGCTCGTCAAACGGTCCCTGGAACTTCCCTAACATGCACACGGGACCTAGTGACCACGTGCGGGGTCCCTGCGCCTCACCAAATGGTCCCTGGTACGACCTCAGGGAACGCACTGGGCCAAGCGACCCCACACGGGGTCCCAGCAGCTCGCAAATAGTCCCTGGCACCTCCCCAGCGAGTGCACGGGATCCAACGACCTCGCGTAGGGTCTCAGCGGCTCGCCAAATGTTCCCTGGCACCTCCCCAGCGAGCACTGGGTCCAGTGACTGCACGTGTGGTCCCAGCGCCTCGACAAATAGTCCCTCGCACCTCCCTAGCACGCACGGGCACCAACGACCTCGTGCGGGTTCCCAGCGGCTCGCCAAACGGTCCCTGGCCCCTCCCTAGCACAAGCACGGGCCACAGCGACCACACCCGGGGTCCCAGCGACTCGGCAAATGGTCCCTGGCATATCCTTAGCACGCCCACGGGCCCCAGCGTACCCGCCCGGGGTCTCAGCGGTTTGCAAAACGGTCCCTGGTAACTCCCCATCACACGCACGGGCCCCAGCGACTTCGCAAGGTGTCCCAACAGCTCGCCAAATGGTCCCTGGCTCCTTCCCAGCGGCCACATGCGGCCCATTGACCCCGCGCAGATTTCCAGCTGCTCGCCAATTGGCCTCTAGCCCCTCCCCAGCACGTGCACTGGGCCCAGTGACCCCGCGCAGAGTCCCAGTGGCTCAGCAAAATGGTCCCTGGCCCCCTCCCCAGCGTGCACACGGGACCCAGCGACCCAGCGCGGGGTCCCAGCTGCTCGCCAAATGTTCGCAGGCACATCCCCAGCATGCGCCCTGGGCCCAGCGATCCCGCACGGGGTCCCAGCGGCTCACCAAACGGTCCCTGGCACCTCCCCAGCACGCGCAGTGGCCCAGCGACCCCGGGCGAGGTCGTAGCGGCTCGCAAATGGTCCCTGGCACATCCACAGCACACGCACGGGCCCCAGCAACTTCGCGCGAGGTCCCAGCGGCTAGCCAAATGTTACCTGGCACCTCCCCATTGCGCTTTAGGTACTCAGCGACCCGCGGGGTAACAGCGTCTTGCCAAATATTCCCTGGCACCTCCACAGCCCGCACGGCCCCATAGACCCACGCGGGGTCAAAGCGGCTCGCCAAATGGTCCCTGGCACCTCTCCTGCTCACGCACGGGGCCCAGCCACCCCGCGCAGGATCCCAGCAGCTCGCCAAACGGTCCCTGTCACCTCCCCAGCGCGAGCACGGGCCCCAGCGACCCGTCACGGAGTCCCAGCTGCTCGCCAAATGTTCCCTGGCACCTCACCAGCATGGCAATGAGTATTAGCAACCCCCCCACGGAGTCCCAGCGGCTCACCAAACGGTCCCTGGCATCTCCGCAGCACGCGCACGGGGCCCAGCGACTTTGTGCGGGGTCACAGCGGCTCACCAAATACTCCCTGGCACCTCCCCAGCGTGGGCACAGTGCCCCAGCATCCACGCATGGGGTCCCAGCGGCTCTCAAATATTCCCTTGCACATCCCCATTGCGCACACGGGCCCAGCGACCTCAGGCTGGGTCCCAGCGGCTCTCCAAATAATCCCAGGACCCTCCCTAGCGCGCACGGGCCACAGCGACCCCGTGCAGGATCCCTGCGGCTCTCCAAATGGTCCCTGGTCCCTCCCCAGCGCGTGCACGGGGCACAGAGACCCAGCGCAGGGTCTGAAAGGCTCGCCAAACGGTCCCTGGCACCTCCTCCGCGAACGCACGGTCTCCAGCGACCTCGAGCAGGGTACCAGCGGTTGGCCAAATGGTCCCTGGCACCTCTCCAGCGCGCGCACTAGACCCAGCGACCGCAAGCGGGGTCCCAGTTGCTCGCCAAATGTTACCTGGCACTTCCCCAGCGCACGCACGGGCACCAGGGACTGCGTACGGGGTCAGAGCGGCTCGCCAAATACTCCCTGGCACCCCCTAAGTACAAGCACGGTGGGCAGCGACCCCACGCGGTGTCCCAGAGGCTCGCCAAATGGACCCTGGCACCTCCCCAGCACGCGCAGGGTACCAGCCTCACGCCAAACGGTCCCTGGCACCTCCCCAGCACGCACACAGGACCCAGTGACCGCGTGCGGGGTCCCTGCGGCTCACCAAATGGTCCCTGGTACGACCCCTGCGAACGCACTGGGCCCAGTGACCCCACACGGGGTCCCAGCAGCTCGCAAATAGTCCAAGGCAGATCCCCAGTGTGCACACGGGCACAAGCGACTTCGCGTCGGGTCCCTGTGGCTCGCCAAATGGTACCTGGCACCTCCCCAGCGAGTGCACGGGCTCCAACGACCTCGCGTAGGGTCCGAGCGGCTCGACAAATGTTACCTGGCGTCTCCCCAGAGCGCGCACAGGCCACAGCGGCACGCCACAGGGTATCGGGCCCTCCGCAGTGCGCGCACGGGGCCCAATGACCCTGCGCGGGGTCCCAGCGGCTAGGCAAATGGTTCCTGGCCCCTCCCCAGCACAAGCACGGGGACCAGCGAACCTGCGCGGGGTCCCAGCGGCACGCCAAACAGTCCCTGGCACTTCCCCAGCGCGCACACAGGTCCCAGCAACGTCACGCGGGGTCCCAGCGGCTCGCCAAACTGTCCCTGGCACCTCCCCAGCATGAGCATGGGCTCCAGCAACCCTGCATGGGGTCGCAGCGGCTTGGCAAACGGTCCCTGGCACCTCCCCTGCATGCGCACAGGGCCCCAGAAACCCTGCGTGGGGTCGCAGCGGCTCGGCAAACGGTCCCTGGCACCTCCACAGCATGCGCATTGGGCCCCAGTGACCGCGCGTGGGGTCTTAGTGGCACGTCAAACGATCCCGGGCACCTCCCCAGCATGCGCACTGGCCCCAGCAACCCCATGCCTTGTCCCTGCGGCTTGCTAAATGGTCCCTGGTATATTCCCAGCAAACGCACTGCTTCCAGCGACCCCATGTGGGGTCCCAGCGGCTCACCAAATGGTCCCTGGCACCTGCCCAGCATGCGCACAGGCCCCAGCGACCCGGCACGGGGTCCCAGCTGCTCGCCAAATGGTCCCTGGTACCTCCCCAGCACATGCACGGGCCCCAGCGACTTCACATGGGGTCCCAGCGGCACCCTAAACGGTCCTTGGCCGCTCCGCAGCACGCGCACGGGGCCCATCGACCCCACGAAGGGATCCCAGCGGCTCACCAAACGGTCCCTAGCACCTCCCCAGCACGAGGACAGGGCCCAACAACTCCGCGCGAGATCCCAGCGGCTCGCAAATGGTCCCTGGCACATCCCCAACGCACGCATGGGCCCTAGTGACTTTGCACAGGGTCCCAGCAGCTCTCCAAATGGTCCGTGGCCACTCCCCAGCACTCGCACGGGGCCCAGCTACCCAGCTCGGGTTCCCAGCGTATCGCCAAATGGTCCGTGGCGCCTCCCCAGCACGCGCACTGGGCCCAGTGACCACTCGCGGTATCCCAGCAGCTCGCAAATGGTCCCTGGCACATCCCCAGCACGTGCACAGGTCCCGGCGTCCCAGAGTCCCAGCTTGAGGTCCCAGCGACTCGCAAAACGGTCCCTGGTGCCACCCCAGCATGTGCACTGGGCCCAGTGACCCCTCGCGGTGTCCCAGCAGCTTGCAAATGGTCTGTGGCATATACCCAGCATGAGCACACGCCCAAGTGACTTCGCGCGGGGTCCCAGCGGCTCGCAAATGGTCCGTGGCATATCCCCAGCGTGAGCATGGTGCCCAGCGACCCCGTGCGGGGTCCCAGCAGTTAGGCAAATGGTCCCTGGCACCTCCCCAGTGAACGCACAGTCTCCAGCGACCTCGTGCAGGGTCGAAGCGGCTCGCCAAATGGTCCCTGGCACCTCTCCAGCACGCGCACAGGCCCCAGTGACCCAGCGTGGGGTCCCAGCGGTTCACCAAAATATCCCTGGCACCTCCCCAGCGTGCGCACTGTGCCCAGCGACCGTACTCGGGGTCCAGGCAGCACGCCAAATGGTCCCTGGCACCTCCCCAGCATGCGCATGGGACCCACTGACCCCGCGCTGGGTCCCAGCGGCACGCCAAATGGTCCCTGGCACCTCCCCAGCGAACGCACTGGGTCCAGCGACCACACATGCGGTCCCAGCGGCTCGCAAATCGTCCCTGGCACATCCCCAGCACACGCACGGGCACCAGCGACTTCGCGTGGGGTCCCAGCCGCTCGCCAAACGGTCCCTGTCACCTCCCCAATGAGTGCACGGGCTCCAGCGACCTCGCGCAGGGTCCCAGCGGCTCGTGTAATGGTCCCTGGCACCTCCTCTGCGCACGCACATGCCTCAACGACCCTGCGTGGGGTCCCAGCTGCTCACCAAAATGTCCCTGGCACCTCCCCAGCGCACGCACTAGGCCCAGCGACCACGTGCGGGGTCCAAGCGGCTCGCCAAATGGTCCCTGGCATCTCCCCAGCACGTGCACGGTCCCAAGAGACCCCACGCGGGGTCCGAGCGGCTCGCCAAATGGTCCCTGGCCCCTCCCCAATGTGCATACGGGGCCCAGCGACCCCTCATGGGTTCCCAGCGACTCGCCAAATGGTCCCTGGCACCAGTCCAGCCCGCACACGGGCCCCAGCAACCCCGCACGGGGTCCCAGCGGCTCGTCAAATGGTCCCTGGAACCTACCGAGGAGGCGCACGGGCACCAGCGATACCACGCGGGGTCCGAACAGCTCGGAAAAACCAACCCTAGCCCTTCCCTAGCGCGCACAGGGTCCCAGCAGCTCTCCAAATGGTCCGTGGCCACTCCCCAGCACTCGCACGGGGCCCAGCTACCCAGCTCGGGTTCCCAGCGTATCGCCAAATGGTCCGTGGCGCCTCCCCAGCACGCGCACTGGGCCCAGTGACCACTCGCGGTATCCCAGCAGCTCGCAAATGGTCCCTGGCACATCCCCAGCGCGTGCACAGGTCCCGGCGTCCCAGAGTCCCAGCTTGAGGTCCCAGCGACTCGCAAAACGGTCCCTGGTGCCACCCCAGCATGTGCACTGGGCCCAGTGACCCCTCGCGGTGTCCCAGCAGCTTGCAAATGGTCCGTGGCATATACTCAGCATGAGTACACGCCCAAGCGACTTCGCGCGGGGTCCCAGCGGCTCGCAAATGGTCCATGGCATATCCCCAGCGTGCGCATGGTGCCCAGCAACCCCGCGCGGGCTCCCAGCAGTTAGGCAAACGGACCCTGGCACCTCCCCAGTGAACGAACAGTCTCCAGCGACCTCGTGCAGGGTCGAAGCGGCTCGCCAAATGGTCCCTGGCACCTCTCCAGCACGCGCACAGGCCCCAGTGACCCAGCGTGGGGTCCCAGCGGTTCACCAAAATATCCCTGGCACCTCCCCAGCGTGCGCACTGTGCCCAGCGACCGTACTCGGGGTCCAGGCAGCACGCCAAATGGTCCCGGGCACCTCCCCAGCATGCGCACTGGACCCAGTGACCCCGCGCTGGGTCACAGCGGCACGCCAAATGGTCCCTGGCACCTCCCCAGCACGCGCACGGGCACCAGCGACTTCACGTGGGGTCCCTGCGGCTCGCCAAATGGTCCCTGGTACGTCCCCAGCGAACGCACTGGGTCCAGCGACCACACATGCGGTCCCAGCAGCTCGCAAATCGTCCCTGGCACTTCCCCAGCACGCGCACGGGACCCAGTGACTTCACGTGGGGTCCCTGCGGCTCGCCAAATGGTCCCTGGTACGTCCCCAGCGAACGCACTGGGTCCAGCGACCACACATGCGGTCCCAGCGGCTCGCAAATCGTCCCTGGCACATCCCCAGCACACGCACGGGCACCAGCGACTTCGCGTGGGGTCCCAGCGGCTCGCCAAACGGTCCCTGTCACCTCCCCAATGCAGTGCACGGGCTCCAACTACCTCGCGCAGGGTCCCTTCGACTCGCGTAAATATTCCCTGGCATCTCCCCAGCGCGCGCACATGCCCCAGTGACCCTGCGTGGGGTCCCAGTGGCTCACCAAAATGTCCCTGGCACCTCCCCAGCGCGCGCACGGGGCCAAGCGACCCAGCGCGGGGTCCCATCGGCTCGCCAAATGGTCCCTGGCATCTCCCCAGCACGTGCACGGTCCCAAGAGACCCCGCGCGGGGTCCCAGCGGCTCGCCAAATGGTCCCTGGCACCTCCCCAATGTGCATACGGGGCCCAGCGACCCCTCATGGGTTCCCAGCGACTCGCCAAATGGTCCCTGGCACCAGTCCAGCCCGCGCCACGGGCCCCAGCAACCCGCACGGGGTCCCAGCGGCTCGTCAAATGGTCCCTGGCACCTCCCGAGGCGCGCACGGGCACCAGCGATACCACGCGGGGTCCGAACAGCTCGGAAAAACCAATCCCTGGCACTTTCCCTAGCGCGCATGGGTACCAGCAACCTCTGTCGGGTTCCCAGCGGCTCGCCAAACGGTCCCTGGCACCTCCCCAGCACGCGTACTGGGCCTAGCGATCCTGCGTGGGGTCCCAGCGGCTTGCTAAATGGTCCCTGGTACCTCCCCAGCACTCGCACAAGCCCCAGTGACTTCGCGAGGTGTCTCAACAGCTCACCAAATGGTGCCTGGCCCCTCCCCAGCGCCACACGCGGCCCAGCGACCCAGCGTGGGTCCGAGCGGATCGACAAATGGTCCCTGGCACCTCCCCAGCGCACGCACGGGCCCCAGCGACCCCGCGCGGGGTCCCAGCTGCTCGCCAAATGGTCCCTGGCACCTCTGGCACCTCACCAGAACTCGCACGGGCCCCAGTGATCCCGCGCGTGGTCCCAGCGGCTTGCCAATTGGTCCCTGGCCCCTCCCCTGCACGCGCATGGGTCCCAGCGACCATGCGCGGGGTCCCAGCGGCTCGCCATTTGGTCCCTGGCCCCTCCCCATCACGCGCACGTGGCCCAGCGACCCCAGCGTGGTCCCAGCAGCTGGCAAAATGGTCCCTGGCACCTCTGGCACCTCACCAGAACTCGCACGGGCCCCGGCAAACCCAGACGGGGTCCAAGCGTGCTCGCCAAATGTTATCTGGCGCCTCCACAGCACGCGCAAGGGCCACAGTGACCCGCGCGGGGTCCCAGCTGCTCCCTAAATGGTCCCTGGCAAATTCCCAAAACAAGCACGGGGCCCAGCGACCCAGCGCGGGGTCCCAGAGGCTCGCCAAACAGTCCCTGGCACCTCCCCAGCACAAGCACGGGCCTCAGCGACCCTGTGCGGTGTACAAGCGGCTCATCACATGATCAATGGCGCCTCCCCAGTGCGCGCACGGGACCAGGTGACCTGGCACAGGGTCCCAGCTGCTCGCCAAATGGTCCCTGGCGCCTCCCCAGCACACACAATGGCCCCAACAACCCCGCACTGGGTCTCAGCAGCTCGCCAAACGGTCCCTGGCACCTCCCCGGCACGAGCACTGGACCCAGTGAACCTGCGCGGGGACCCAGCGACACACCAAACAGTCCCTGGCACTTCCCCAGCATGCGCAGGGGTCCCAGCAACCCTGCGTGGGGTCCCAGCGGCTCGCCAAATGGTGCCTGGCACCTCCCCAGCGCGCGCACGGGCCACAGCAACCCAGCGTGGGGTCGCAGGAGCTCGACAAACGGTCCCTGGCACCTCCCCATCATGAGCATGAGGCACAGCGACCCCACACGGGGTCCCAGCAGCCCAGAAAACAGTCTGTGTCAAAACCCCAGCACGTGCACAGGCCCCAGCAACCCTGGGCGGGGTCCCAGCGGCTCACCAAACTGTCCCTGGCACCTCCCCAGCACGCGCACGGGTCCCAGCAACCCCATGCAGGGTCCCAGTGGCTCGCCAAATGGTGCCTGGCACCTCCCCAGCGCGCGCACGTGCCACAGCAACCCTGCGTGGGGTCGCAGGAGCTCGACAAACGGTCCCTGGCACCTCCCCAGCATGCGCATGAGGCCCAGCGACCCCACACGGGGTCCCAGCGGCTCGGAAAACAGTCCGTGTCACCAGCCCAGCACGTGCACAGGCCCCAGCAACCCTGGGCGGGGTCCCAGCGGCTCACCAAACTGTCCCTGGCACCTCCCCAGCACGCGCACGGGTCCCAGCAAACCTGCGTTGGGTTTTAGCGGCAAGTCAAACAATCCCTGGCACCTCTCCAGCACGCGCACTGGCCCCAGCAACCCCATGCGGGGTCCCTGCGGTTCGCCAAATTGTCCCTGGTACATCCCCAGCGAACTCATTACGCCCAGTGACTCCACGCGGGGTCCCAGCGGCTCACCAGATAGTCCCTGGCACCTGCCCAGCACACGCACGGGCACCAGCAACCCGGCATGGGGTCCCAGCGGCTTACCAAACAGTCCCTGGCACCTCCCCTGCACAAGCACTGGGCCCAGCTACCCAGCGGGGTCCCAGCGGCATGCCAAATGGTCCCTGGCACCTCCCCAGCACACGCGCGGTCCCCAGCGACCACGTGCAGGGTCCCAGCGGCTCGCCAAATGGTCCCTGGTCACCTCACCAGCGCACGCACTGGGCCCAGCGACCCCACGCTGGGTCCCAGCGGCTCGCCAAATGGTCCCTGGCACTTCCACAGCAGCGCGCACGGGCCCCAGCAACATCGCGGGGTCTCAGTGGCTAACCAAATGGTCCCTGGCCACTCCCCAGGGTGCGCACGGGGCCCAGTGACCACGCGCAGGGTCCCAGCAGCTCGCAAAATAATCCCTGGCACCTCCCCAGCAGGTGCACTGGGCCCAGCAACCTTGCGCTGGGCTCCAGCGGCTCGCCAAATGGTCCCAGGCACCTCCACAGCACGCGCATTGGGCCCAGCGACCCTGCGCGGGGACCCAGCGGCACTCCAAGCGGTCCCTGGCACCTCCCAAGCGCGCACGGGGCCCAGTGACCCCGTGCGGGGACCCAACAGCTCGAGAATCCGACCATTGTGCCTCCCCTTCAATCGCACGGGCCCCAGTGATCCTGCACGGGTTCCCAGCAGCTCGCCAAATAATCCCTGGCACCTCCCCAGCATGCGCACTGGGCCCAGCGACCCCGTGAGGGATCCCAGCGGCACGCCAATTCGTCCCTGGTATCTCCCCAGCACGCGCACAGGCCCCAGCGACGTCACGAGGTGTCCCAGCTGCTCGCCAAATGGTCCCTGGTACCTCCCCAGCACATGCACGGGCCCCAGCGACTTCACATGGGGTCCCAGCGGCACCCTAAACGGTCCTTGGCGGCTCCGCAGCACACGCACGGGGCCCATCGACCCCGCGAAGGGATCCCAGCGGCTCACCAAACGGTCCCTAGCACCTCCCCAGCACGAGGACAGGGCCCAACAACTCCGCGCGAGGTCCCAGCGGCTCGCAAATGGTCCCTGGCACATCCCCAACGCACGCATGGGCCCTAGTGACTTTGCACAGGGTCCCAGCAGCTCTCCAAATGGTCCGTGGCCACTCCCCAGCACTCGCACGGGGCCCAGCTACCCAGCTCGGGTTCCCAGCGTATCGCCAAATGGTCCGTGGCGCCTCCCCAGCACACGCACTGGGCCTAGTGACCACTCGCGGTATCCCAGCAGCTCGCAAATGGTCCCTGGCACATCCCCAGCGCGTGCACAGGTCCCGGCGTCCCAGAGTCCCAGCTTGAGGTCCCAGCGACTCGCAAAACGGTCCCTGGTGCCACCCCAGCATGCGCACTGGGCCCAGTGACCCCTCGCGGTGTCCCAGCAGCTTGCAAATGGTCTGTGGCATATACCCAGCATGAGCACACGCCCAAGTGACTTCGCGCGGGGTCCCAGCGGCTCGCAAATGGTCCGTGGCATATCCCCAGCATGAGCATGGTGCCCAGCGACCCCGTGCAGGGTCCCAGCAGTTAGGCAAATGGTCCCTGGCACCTCCCCAGTGAACGCACAGTCTCCAGCGACCTCGTGCAGGGGCGAAGCGGCTCGCCAAATGGTCCCTGGCACCTCTCCAGCACGTGCACAGGCCCCAGTGACCCAGCGTGGGGTCCCAGCGGTTCACCAAAATATCCCTGGCACCTCCCCAGCGTGCGCACTGTGCCCAGCGACCGTACTCGGGGTCCAGGCAGCACGCCAAATGGTCCCTGGCACCTCCCCAGCATGCGCACGGGACCCAGTGACCCCGCGCTGGGTCCCAGCAGCACGCCAAATGGTCCCTGGCACCTCCCCAGCACGCGCACGGGACCCAGTGACTTCACGTGGGGTCCCTGCGGCTCGCCAAATGGTCCCTGGTACGTCCCCAGCGAACGCACTGGGTCCAGCGACCACACATGCGGTCCCAGCGGCTCGCAAATCGTCCCTGGCACATCCCCAGCACACGCACGGGCACCAGCGACTTCGCGTGGGGTCCCAGCCGCTCGCCAAACGGTCCCTGTCACCTCCCCAATGAGTGCACGGGCTCCAGCGACCTCGCGCAGGGTCCCAGCGGCTCGTGTAATGGTCCCTGGCACCTCCTCTGCGCGCGCACATGCCTCAACGACCCTGCGTGGGGTCCCAGCTGCTCACCAAAATGTCCCTGGCACCTCCCCAGCACACGCACTAGGCCCAGCGACCACGTGCGGGGTCCAAGCGGCTCGCCAAATGGTCCCTGGCATCTCCCCAGCATGTGCACGGTCCCAAGAGACCCCACGCGGGGTCCGAGCGGCTCGCCAAATGGTCCCTGGCCCCTCCCCAATGTGCATACGGGGCCCAGCGACCCCTCATGGGTTCCCAGCGACTCGCCAAATGGTCCCTGGCACCAGTCCAGCCCGCGCACGGGCCCCAGCAACCCCGCACGGGGTCCCAGCGGCTCGTCAAATGGTCCCTGGAACCTACCGAGGAGGCGCACGGGCACCAGTGATACCACGCGGGGTCCGAACAGCTCGGAAAAACCAACCCTAGCCCTTCCCTAGCGCGCACAGGGTCCCAGCAGCTCTCCAAATGGTCCGTGGCCACTCCCCAGCACTCGCACGGGGCCCAGCTACCCAGCTCGGGTTCCCAGCGTATCGCCAAATGGTCCGTGGCACCTCCCCAGCACGCGCACTGGGCCCAGTGACCACTCGCGGTATCCCAGCAGCTCGCAAATGGTCCCTGGCACATCCCCAGCGCGTGCACAGGTCCCGGCGTCCCAGAGTCCCAGCTTGAGGTCCCAGCGACTCGCAAAACGGTCCCTGGTGCCACCCCAGCATGCGCACTGGGCCCAGTGACCCCTCGCGGTGTCCCAGCAGCTCGCAAATGGTCTGTGGCATATACCCAGCATGAGCACACGCCCAAGTGACTTCGCGCGGGGTCCCAGCGGCTCGCAAATGGTCCGTGGCATATCCCCAGCGTGAGCATGGTGCCCAGCGACCCCGTGCGGGGTCCCAGCAGTTAGGCAAATGGTCCCTGGCACCTCCCCAGTGAACGCACAGTCTCCAGCGACCTCGTGCAGGGTCGAAGCGGCTCGCCAAATGGTCCCTGGCACCTCTCCAGCACACGCACAGGCCCCAGTGACCCAGCGTGGGGTCCCAGCGGTTCACCAAAATATCCCTGGCACCTCCCCAGCGTGCGCACTGTGCCCAGCGACCGTACTAGGGGTCCAGGCAGCACGCCAAATGGTCCCTGGCACCTCCCCAGCACGCGCACGGGACCCAGTGACTTCACGTGGGGTCCCTGCGGCTCGCCAAATGGTCCCTGGTACGTCCCCAGCGAACGCACTGGGTCCAGCGACCACACATGCGGTCCCAGCGGCTCGCAAATCGTCCCTGGCACATCCCCAGCACACGCACGGGCACCAGCGACTTCGCGTGGGGTCCCAGCCGCTCGCCAAACGGTCCCTGTCACCTCCCCAGTGAGTGCACAGGCTCCAGCGACCTCGCGCAGGGTCCCAGTGGCTCGTGTAATGGTCCCTGGCACCTCCCTCAGCGCGCAGACATGCCTCAACGACCCTGCGTGGGGTCCCAGCTGCTCACCAAAATGTCCCTGGCACCTCCCCAGCGCACGCACTAGGCCCAGCGACCACGCGCGGGGTCCAAGCGGCTCGCCAAATGGTCCCTGGCATCTCCCCAGCACGCACGGTCCCAAGAGACCCCACGCGGGTCCCAGCGGCTCGCCAAATGGTCCCTGGCACCTCCCCATGTGCATACGGGGCCCAGCGACCCCTCATGGGTTCCCAGCGACTCGCCAAATGGTCCCTGGCACCAGTCCAGCCCGCGCACGGGCCCCAGCAACCCCGCACGGGGTCCCAGCGGCTCATCAAATGGTCCCTGGAACCTACCGAGGAGGCGCACGGGCACCAGCGATACCACGCGGGGTCCGAACAGCTCGGAAAAACCAACCCTAGCCTTTCCCTAGCGCGCATGGGTACCAGCAACCTCTGTCGGGTTCCCAGCGGCTCGCCAAACGGTCCCTGGCACCTCCCCAGCACGCGTACTGGGCCTAGCGATCCTGCGTGGGGTCCCAGCGGCTTGCTAAATGGTCCCTGGTACCTCCCCAGCACTCGCACAAGCCCCAGTGACTTCGCGAGGTGTCTCAACAGCTCACCAAATGGTGCCTGGCCCCTCCCCAGCGGCCACACACGGCCCAGCGACCCCGCGCGTGGTCCGAGCGGATCGACAAATGGTCCCTGGCACCTCCCCAGCGCACGCACGGGCCCCAGCGACCCCGCGCGGGGTCCCAGCTGCTCGCCAAATGGTCCCTGGCACCTCTGGCACCTCACCAGAACTCGCACGGGCCCCAGTGACCCCGCGCGTGGTCCCAGCGGCTTGCCAATTGGTCCCTGGCCCCTCCCCTGCACGCGCATGGGTCCCAGCGACCATGCGCGGGGTCCCAGCGGCTCGCCATTTGGTCCCTGGCCCCTCCCCATCACGCGCACGTGGCCCAGTGACCCCACGCGTGGTCCCAGCAGCTGGCAAAATGGTCCCTGGCACCTCTGGCACCTCACCAGAACTCGCACGGGCCCCGGCAAACCCAGACGGGGTCCAAGGTGCTCGCCAAATGTTATCTGGCGCCTCCACAGCACGCGCAAGGGCCACAGTGACCACGTACGGGGTCCCAGCTGCTCCCTAAATGGTCCCTGGCAAATTCCCAAAACAAGCACGGGGCCCAGCGACCCAGCGCGGGGTCCCAGAGGCTCGCCAAACAGTCCCTGGCACCTCCCCAGCACAAGCACGGGCCCCAGCGACCCTGTGCGGTGTACAAGCGGCTCATCACATGATCAATGGCGCCTCCCCAGCGCGCGCACGGGACCCAGTGACCTGGCACAGGGTCCCAGCTGCTCGCCAAATGGTCCCTGGCGCCTCCCCAGCACACACAAGGGCCCCAACAACCCCGCACTGGGTCTCAGCAGCTCGCCAAACGGTCCCTGGCACCTCCCCGGCACGAGCACTGGACCCAGTGAACCTGCGCGGGGACCCAGCGACACACCAAACAGTCCCTGGCACTTCCCCAGCATGCGCACGGGTCCCAGCAACCCTGCGTGGGGTCCCAGCGGCTCGCCAAATGGTGCCTGGCACCTCCCCAGCGCGCGCA
This sequence comes from Acipenser oxyrinchus oxyrinchus, assembly GCA_030684275.1. Classification (NCBI taxonomy): domain Eukaryota; kingdom Metazoa; phylum Chordata; class Actinopteri; order Acipenseriformes; family Acipenseridae; genus Acipenser; species Acipenser oxyrinchus. The sequence continues at coordinate 6,210,772 of CM060281.1, read as the reverse complement.
CGGGCCACAGCAACCCAGCGTGGGGTCGCAGGAGCTCGACAAACGGTCCCTGGCACCTCCCCATCATGCGCATGAGGCCCAGCGACCCCACACGGGGTCCTAGCAGCCCAGAAAACAGTCTGTGTCAAAACCCCAGCATGTGCACAGGCCCCAGCAACCCTGGGCGGGGTCCCAGCGGCTCACCAAACTGTCCCTGGCACCTCCCCAGCACGCGCACGGGTCCCAGCAACCCCATGCAGGGTCCCAGTGGCTCGCCAAATGGTGCCTGGCACCTCCCCAGCGCGCGCGTGCCCAGCAACCCTGCGTGGGGTCGCAGGAGCTCGACAAACGGTCCCTGGCACCTCCCCAGCATGCGCATGAGGCCCAGCGACCCCACACGGGGTCCCAGCGGCTCGGAAAACAGTCCGTGTCACCAGCCCAGCACGTGCACAGGCCCCAGCAACCCTGGGCGGGGTCCCAGCGGCTCACCAAACTGTCCCTGGCACCTCCCCAGCACGCGCACGGGTCCCAGCAAACCTGCGTTGGGTTTTAGCGGCAAGTCAAACAATCCCTGGCACCTCTCCAGCACGCGCACTGGCCCCAGCAACCCCATGCGGGGTCCCTGCGGTTCGCCAAATTGTCCCTGGTACATCCCCAGCGAACTCATTACGCCCAGTGACTCCACGCGGGGTCCCAGCGGCTCACCAGATAGTCCCTGGCACCTGCCCAGCACACGCACGGGCACCAGCGACCCGGCATGGGGTCCCAGCGGCTTACCAAACAGTCCCTGGCACCTCCCCTGCACAAGCACTGGGCCCAGCTACCCAGCGCGGGGTCCCAGCGGCATGCCAAATGGTCCCTGGCACCTCCCCAGCACACGCGCGGTCCCCAGCAACCCCATGCGGGGTCCCTGCGGTTCGCCAAATTGTCCCTGGTACATCCCCAGCGAACTCATTACGCCCAGTGACTCCACGCGGGGTCCCAGCGGCTCACCAGATAGTCCCTGGCACCTGCCCAGCACACGCACGGGCACCAGCGACCCGGCATGGGGTCCCAGCGGCTTACCAAACAGTCCCTGGCACCTCCCCTGCACAAGCACTGGGCCCAGCTACCCAGCGCGGGGTCCCAGCGGCACGCCAAATGGTCCCTGGCACCTCCCCAGCACACGCGCGGTCCCCAGCGACCACGTGCAGGGTCCCTGCGGCTCGCCAAATGATCCCTGGTCCCTCACCAGCGCACGCACTGTGCCCAGCGACCCCACGGGGGGTCCCAGCAGCTCGCAAATGGTCCCTGGCACTTCCACAGAGCGCGCACGGGCCCCAGCAACATCGTGCGGGGTCTCAGTGGCTAACCAAATGGTCCCTGGCCACTCCCCAGGGTGCGCAAGGGGCCCAGTGACCACGCGCAGGGTCCCAGCAGCTCGCAAAATAATCCCTGGCACCTCCCCAGCAGGTGCACTGGGCCCAGCAACCTTGCGCTGGGCTCCAGCGGCTCGCCAAATGGTCCCAGGCACCTCCACAGCACGCGCATTGGGCCCAGCGACCCTGCGCGGGGACCCAGCGGCACTCCAAGCGGTCCCTGGCACCTCCCAAGCGCGCACGGGGCCCAGTGACCCCGTGCGGGGACCCAACAGCTCGAGAATCCGACCATTGTGCCTCCCCAGCAAGCGCACGGGCCCCAGTGATCCCGCACGGGTTCCCAGCAGCTCGCCAAATAATCCCTGGCACCTCCCCAGCATGCGCACTGGGCCCAGCTACCCCGTGAGGGATCCCAGCGGCACGCCAATTCGTCCCTGGTATCTCCCCAGCATGCGCACAGGCCCCAGCGACGTCACGAGGTGTCCGAACAGCTCGCCAAATGGTCCCTGGCCCCTCCCCAGCGACCCCGCGAGTGGTCCCAGCGGCTTGCCAATTGGTCCCTGGCCCCTCCCCTGCGCGCGCAAGGGTCCCAGCGACCATGCGCGTGGTCCCAGCGGCTGGCAAAATGGTCCCTGGCACCTCTGGCACCTCACCAGAACTCGCACGGGCCCCAGAGACCCCGCGCGTGGTCCCAGCGGCTCGGTAAACGGTTCCTGGACCCTCCCCAGTGCACGCACGTGCCCCGGCAAAAACAGACGGGGTCCCAGCTGTTCGCCAAATGTTACCTGGCGCCTCCACAGCACGCGCAAGGGCCACAGTGACCACGTACGGGGTCCCAAATGGTCCCTGGCAAATCCCCAGCACAAGCACGGAGCCCAGCAACCCAGCGCGGGGTCCCAGAGGCTCGCCAAACAGTCCCTGGCACCTCCCCAGCACAAGCACGGGCCCCAGTGACCACCCGCAGGGTCCCAGCAGCTTGCCAAATACTCCCTGGCACCTCCCCAGCACGCGCACTGGGCCCAGCGACCCCGCGCGGGGCACCAGCGTCTCACCAAATGATCTCTGGCCCCTCCCCAGAGTGCGCACAAAGCCCAGCGACACCGCGTGGGGTCCCAGGGGCTCGCCAAATGGTCCCTGGTATATCCCCAGCATGAACACACGCCCCAGCGACTTCACACAGGGTCCCAGCAACTCACTAAATGGTCCCTGGCCCCTCCCCAGCAGGCGCACGGGGCCCAGCTACCACAGGCGGGGTCCCAGTGGCTCGGCAAACGGTCCCTGGCACCACCCCTACACGTGCACAGGCCCCAGCAGCCCCGGGCAGAGTCACAGCGGCTCATCACATGGTCCCTGACGCCTCCCCAGTGCACTCATGGGCCCCAGCGATCCTGCACGGGGTCTCAGCTGCTTGACAAATGGTCCCTGGTGCCTCCCCAGCACAAGCACGGGGCCCAGCGACCCTGCGCGGGGTCCCTGCGGTTAGCAAATGGTCCCTGGCATAACCCCGTTCGGGGTCCCTGCGGCTCGCCAAATGGGTCCTGGTGAGTCCCCAGCGAACGCACTGGGCCCAGCGACCGCACACTGGGTCCCAGCAGCTCGCAAATAATCCCTGGCACATCCCCAGTGCGCGCGCAGGCACCAGCGACTTCGCGTGGGGTCCCAGCGGCTTGCCAAAGGTCCCTGGCACCTCCCCAGCGAGCGCACTTGGCCCAGCCACCCCGCACACAGTGCAAGCAACTCCCGAAATGGTCCCTGGCACCTCCCCAGCGTGTGCACTGGCCCCAGCGAGCAGCTGGGACCCCGTGCGGGGTCCCAGCTGCTCGCGAAACCGACCCTGGCACCTCCCCAGCGAGTGCACTCCAATGACCTCGCGCAGGGTCCCTGTGGCTTGCCAAACGATTCCTGGCACCTCCCCACACGCACGGGGACCAGAGACCCTGCGCTTGGTCCCAATGTCTCGCAAAACCGGCCCTGGCACCTCCCCAGCGAGCGCATGGGCTCCAATGACATCGCACAGGGACCCTGCGGCTCGCCAAATGATTCCTGGTACCTCACCAGCACGCGCACTGGGCCCAGCGACCCCGCTCGGGGTCCCAGCGGCTCACAAATGGTCCCTGGCTCATCCCCAGCGTGCACATGGGCCCAAACGACATCACACAGGGTCCCAGCAGCTCACCAAATATTCCCTAGCACCTCCCCAGCATGCGCACTAAGCCCAGCGACCCTGCGCGGGGAACTAGCAGCTCGCAAATGGTCCCTGTCACATCCACAGCGCCGCACAGGCCCAGCGACTTCGCTGGGGTCCCAACGGCAAGCCAAATGATCCCTGGCCCCTCCCCAGCGGCCGCACGTGGCCCAGCGACCCCACGCGGGGTCCCAGCGTCTCGCCAAATGGTACCTGGCACCTCCCCAGCACGCGCACGAGCCCCAGCGACCCTGCACTGGGTTCCAGCTGCTCACCAAATAGTCCCTGGCACCTCCCCAGCACGCGCACTGGGCCCAGCAACCCCGTGCAGTGACCCAGCGGCACGCCAAATGGTCCCTGGCACCTCCCCAGTATGCGCACGGGGCAAAGCGACCCCATGCGGGATCCCAGTGGCTCACCAAATGGTCTCTGGCCACTCCCCAGAACAAGCATGGGACCCAGCGACCCCACGTGGGGTCCCAACAGCTCGTCAAACAGACCCTGGCACATCCCCAGCACGCGCACGGGCCCCAGCAACACCCCAACGGGTCCCGGTTGCTCGCCAAATGGTCCCTGGCCCCTCCCCAGCACAAGCACGGGCCACAGCGACCACGCCCTGGGTCCCAGCGACTCGGCAAAGGGTCCCTGGCATATCCTCAGCATACACACAGACCCAGCGGCTTACCAAATGGTCCCTGGCACCTTCCCAGCACGCACAGGCGGCCCAGCAACCGTGTGCGGGGTCCAAGCGGCTCGCCAAATGTTCCCTGGCACCTCACCAGCATGCGCACGGACCCCAGCACACCCGCCCGTGGTCTCAGCGGTTCGCAAAACGGTCCCTGGTACCTCCCCGTCACACGCACGGGCCCCAGCGACTTCGCAAGGTGTCCCAACGGCTCGCCAAATGGTCCCTGGTGCCTCCCCAACACAAGCATGGGGCCCAGCAACCCAGCGCGGGGTCCTAGCGGCTCGCCAAACGGTCCCTGGCCCTTCCCCAGCACAAGCACGGGCCACAGTGACCACAACCGGGGTCCCAGCGACTCGGCAATGGGTCCCTGGCATATCCTGAGCACACACACATACCCAGCAGCTTGCCAAATGGTCCCTGGCACATCCCCAGCTCGCGCACGTGGCCCAGCGACCCCGCGCGGAGTCCCAGTGGCTCAGCAAATGGTCCCTGGCCCCTCCACAGCACAAGCACGGTCCACAGCGACCACGACCGGGGTCCCAGCGGTTCGGCAAACGGTCCCTGGGACCTCACCAGCGCGTGCACGGGGCCCAGCGACCGTGTGCGGGGTCCGAGCGGCTCACCAAATGGTCCCTGACACATCCCCAGCAGGCGCACGGTCCCCATCGTACCCGCCCAGGGTCTCAGCGGTTCGCAAAACGGTCCCTGGTACCTCCCCATCACACGCACAGTCCCCAACGACTTCGCAAGGTGTCCCAGCGGCTCGCCAATTGGTCCCTGGCACCTCCTGAGCACACTCACGGGGCCCAGAGACCCCACGCGGGGTTCCAGCAGCTCGCCAAACGGTCCCTGGCACCTCCCTAGGAAGCACACTGGGCCCGGCGACACAGCGCGGGGTCCCAGCTTGACGCCAAAGGGTCCCAGGCCCTTCCACAGCACACACACAGAACCCAGCGGCCGCGGGGAGGGGTCCCAGTCGCTCGGCAAACGGTCCCTGGCACCTCCCCAGCACGCGCACTGGGCCCAGCGACGCCGCACAGGGTCCCAGCAACATGCCAAACCAAATGGTCCCTGGCACATCCCAAGCACGCACACAGGGCCCAGTGACACAGCGCGGGGTCCCAATGGTTCGCGAATCCGACCATGGCACCTCCCCAGCATGCGCACGGGTCCTAGGGACCCCGCACCCGGTCCCAGCTGCTCGACAAATGGTGCCTGGCGCCTCCCCAGCACGCGCACGGGGCCCAGTGACCCCATGAGGGGTCCCAGCGGCTTGGCAAACGGTCCCCGGCACCACCCCAGCACACGCACAGGCCCCAGCAACCCCGGGCAGGGTCCAGGCGGCTCGCCAAATTGTCCCTGGCACCTCCCCAGCACTCGCACAGGCCCCAGCAACACCGGGCGGGGTCCCAGCGGCTCGCCAGATGGTCCCTGGAACCTCCCCAGCATGCACACGGGGCCCAGCGACCCCGTGCGGGGTCCCAGCGGCTCGCCAAACAGTCCCTGGAACCTCCCAAGCACGAGCACGGGGCCCAGCGACCACGTTCGGGTTCCCAGCTGCTCGCCAAGCTGTCCCTGCCACCTCCCCAGCATGCTCACGGGCTGCAGTGACCCCGCGCAGGGTCCCAGCAGCATGCCAAACGGTCCCTGGCACCTCCCCAGCACGCGTACAGGGCCCAGGGACCCCGAGCTGAGGCCCTGTACGGCTCAGCAAACGGTCCATGGAACCTACCAAGCAGGTGCACGGGGCCCAGTGACCACGCGCACGGTCCCCAGCGTACCCGCCCAGGGTCTCAGCGGTTCGCAAAACGGTCCCTGGTACCTCCCCATCACACGCACAGTCCCCAACGACTTCGCAAGGTGTCCCAGCGGCTCGCCAATTGGTCCCTGGCACCTCCTGAGCACACTCACGGGGCCCAGAGACCCCACGCGGGATTCCAGTGGCTCAGCAAATGGTCCCTGGCACCTCCCCAGCACACGCTCGGACCCCAGCAACCCGGGCGTGGTCCCAGCAGCTCGCCAAACGGTCCCTGGCACCTCTCCAGGAAGCGCACTGGGCCCAGCGACACAGCGCGGGGTCCCAGCTTGACGCCAATGGGTCCCAGGCCCTTCCACAGCACACACACAGACCCCAGCGGCCGCAGGGAGGGGTCCCAGTCCCTCGGCAAACGGTCCCTGGCTCCTCCCCAGCATGCGCACTGGGCCCAGCGACGCCGCACAGGGTCCCAGCAACATGCCAAACCAAATGGTCCCTGGCACATCCCAAGCACGCACACTGGGCCCAGTGACACAGCGCGGGATCCCAATGGTTCGCAAATCCGACCATGGCACCTCCCCAGCGTGCGCCGCGGGTCCAGCGACCCGCACGCGGTCCCAGCTGCTCGACAAATGGTGCCTGATGCCTCCCCGGCACGCGCACGGGGCCCAGCGACCCCATGCGGGGTCCCAGCGGCTTGGCAAACGGTCCCTGGCACCTCCCCAGCACGTGCACTGGGCCCAGCGACACCGCACAGGGTCCCAGCAACATGCCAAACCAAATGGTCCCTGGCACATCCCAAGCACGCACACTGGGCCCAGTGACACAGCACGGGGTCCCAATGGTTCGCAAATCCGACCATGGCACCTCCCCAGCGTGCGCACGGGTCCTAGCGACCCCGCACGCAGTCCCAGCTGCTCGACAAATGGTGCCTGGCGCCTCCCCAGCACGCGCACGGGGCCCAGCGACCCCATGCGGGGTCCCAGCGGCTTGGCAAACGGTCCCCGGCACCACCCCAGCACACGCACAGGCCCCAGCAACCCCGGGCAGGGACCAGGCGGCTCGCCAAATTGTCCCTGGCACCTCCCCAGTGCGCGCACGGGCCCCAGAAACCACTGGAGGAGTCCGAGCAGCTCGCTAATGGTCCCTGGTTCCTCCCCAGAGCGCGCACGGGCCCCAGTGACCCCGCACGGGGTCCGAGCTACACGTCAAATACTCCCTGGCACCTAACCAGAAAGCGAACGGGCCCCAGCGACCCCGCACTGCGTCCCAGCGGCTCGCCAAAGGGTCCCTGGCACTTCCCCAGCATGCGCACCGGCCCCAGTGACCACTCGTAGGGTCCCAGCAGCACGCCAAACGGTCCCTGGCACCTCCCCAGCACAAGCACAGGGCCCCAGCGACCACGTGCAGGGTCCCTGCAGCTCGCCAAATGGTCCCTGGTCCCTCCTCAGCGCACGCACAGGGCTCAGCGACCCCAAGCAGGGTCCCAGCGGCTCGCAAATGGTCCCTGGCACTTACACAGCGCGCACGGGCCCCAGCGACATCGCACAGGGTCCCAGCGGCTCCCAAATGGTCCCTCGCATATCCCCAGCTGGCGCACGTGCCCCAGCGACTTCGCGTGGGGTCCCAGTGGCTCACAAATTATCTCTGGCACATCCCTAGCGAGCGCACGGGCCCAACGACCCCGCGCGGGGTCCCAGGGGTTAGCCAAATGGTCCCTGGCCCCTCCCCAGCGCGAGCCCGGGGCCCAGCGACCCCGTGCGGGGTTCAAGCAGCACGCCAAATGGTCCCTGGCACCTCCCCAGCGCTAGCACGGGGCCCAGCCACCTCGCTCAGGGTCCCAGATGCTCACCAAATGGTCCCTTGCTCATCCCCAGGCGGCGCACGGGCCGCAGCGACTTCGCAAGGGGTACCAGCTGCTTGCCAAATGGTCCCTGTCGCCTCCCCAGCGTGCACAGGGCCCAGCGACGCAGCGCGGGTTTCCAGCGGCTCGCCAAATGGTCCTTGGCACCTCCGCATCGCGCGCACGGGGCCCAAAGACACCGTGCGGTATCCCAGCGGCTCGCCAAATAGTCCCTGGCCACTCCCCAGCTTAAGCACGGGGCCCAGCGACCACGTACAGGGTTCCAGCTGCTCGCCAAATGGTCCCTGTCACCTCCCCAGCACTCGCACGGGGCCCAGCCACCTCGCTCAGGGTCCCAGATACTCGCCAAATGGTCCCTTGCTCATCCCCATTCCGCGCACGGGCCACAGCGACTTCACACGTGGCCCAGCGGCTTACCAATTGGTCCCTTGCATATCCCCAGCAGACGCACGCACCCCAACGAACTCGCGCAGGGTCCCAGTGGCTCACAAATTATCCCTGGCACATCCCCAGCGTGCGCACGGGACCAGCAACCCAGCGCGGGGTCCCAGGGGTTCGCCAAATGGTCCCTAGCCCCTCCCCAGCGTGAGCACGGGGCCCAGGAACCTCGCACAGGGTCCCAGAGGCTCGCCAAAGGGTCCCTTGCTCATCCCCAGCCCGCGAACGGGCCCCAGCAACTTCGCGAGGGATCCCAGCAGCTTGACAAGTGTTCCCTGGCGTCTCCCTAGCGCGTGCACGGGGCCCAGCGACTTCAAGTGGGGTCCCAGCGGCTCGCCAAATGGTCCCTGGACCTCCACAGTGCGCGCACGGGGCCCAAAGACACTGCGCGGGGTCCCAGCGGCTCGCCAAATAGTCCCTGGACCTCCACAGTGCGTGCACAGGGCCCAAAGACACCACGCGGGGTCTCAGCGGCTCGCCAAATGGTCCCTGGCACCTCCCTAGCCCGCGCATGAGGCACAGCAACCTCGCGCAGGGTCCCAGAGGCTCGCCATATGATCCCTGGCACATCCCTAGCGCGTATGGGGCCAGTGACTTCAAGACGGGGTCCCAGCGGCTCGCCAAATACTCCCTGGCCCCTCCCCAGCGCCCGCTCGGGGCCCAGCAACCACGTGTGGGTTTCCAGCGGCTCGCAAAATAGTCCCTGGCACCTCCCCAGCGTGAGCACGGGGCCCAGCCACCTCGCTCAGGGTTACAGATGCTCGCCAAATGGTCCCTTGCTCATCCCCAGCCCGCGCACGGGCCACAGTGACTTCGCACGGGGCCCAGCGGCTTGCCAATTGGTCCATTGCATATCCCCAGCAGACGCACGTGCCCCAACGACCTCGCGCGGGGTCCCAGTGGCTCGCAAATTATCCCTGGCACATCCCCAGTGCGCGCACGGGCCCAGCAACCCAGCGCGGGGTCCCAGAGGTTCGCCAAATGGTCCCTGGCCCCTCCCCAGCATGTGCATGGGACCCAGTGACCTCGCACAGGGTCCCAGAGGCTCGCCAAATTGCTCATCCCCAGCCCGCGCACGGTCCATAGCGACTTCGCATGGGGTCCCAGCGGCTTGCCAATTGGTTCCTGTCCCCTCCCTAGAGCGCGCACGGGGCCCAGTGACTTCGCATGGGGTCCCAGCTGCTCGCCAAATGGTCCCTGTCCCCTCCCCAGCGCGCACAGGGCCCAGCGACACCGACGGGGTATCAGCGGCTCGCCAAGTGGTCCTTGGCACATTCGCATCGCGCGCACGAGGCCAGCGACTTCGCGCGGGGTCCCAGCGGCTCGCCAAATGGTCCCTGGCACCTCCCCTGCACAGGCACAGTGCCCCAGCAACCACGCACAGGGTCTCAGCGACTCGCCAAATGGTCCCTTGCCCCAGCAACCATGTGCGGGGTCCCAGTGGCTCCCAAATGGTCCCTCGCATATCCCCAGCTGGCGCACGTGCCCCAGCGACATCGACTTCGCGTGGGGTCCCAGTAGCTCACAAATTATCCCTGGCACATCCCCAGTGAGCGCACAGGCCCAACGACCCCGCGCGGGGTCCCAGGGGTTAGCCAAGTGGTCCCTGGCCCCTCCCCAGCGCGAGCCCGGGGCCCAGCAACTCCGTGCGGGGTTCCAGCGGCACGCCAAATGGTCCCTGATACCTCCCAAGCGCTAGCACGGGGCCCAGCCACCTCGCACGGGGTCCCAGCGGCTTGCCATTTAGTTCCTGGCCCCTCATTACAGTGCGCACAGGGCCAGTGACTTAGCACAGGGTCCCAGCTGCTCGCCAAATGGTCCCTGTCGCCTCCCCAGCGCGCACAGGGCCCAGCGACGCGGCGCAGGTTTCCAGCGGCTCGCCAAATGGTCCTTGGCAGCGCGCACACGGCCAGCGACCGGCGCTGGGTCCCAACGGCTAGCCAAATGGTCCCTGTCCCCTCCCCAGCGCGCACAGCGCCCAGCAAGGACGCGTGGGGCCCCAGCGGCTCACCAAATGGTCCTTGGCACCTCCGCATCGTGCGCACGTGGCCAAGCAACTTCACGCGGGGTTCCAGCGGCTCACCAAATGGTCCCTGGCAACTCCCCAGCGCGGGCACAGGGCCCAAGCAACCACACGCGGGGTCCCAGCGACTCACCAAATGGTCCCTGGCACATCCCCAGTGAGCGCACAGGCCCCAGCGACTTCGCGAGGGTTCCCAGCGGCTTAACAAGTGGTCCCTGTTCCCTCCCTAGTGAGCGCTCGGGGACCAGCGACATCATGCAGGGTCCCAGCTGCTTGCCAAATGGTCCCTTGCATATCCCCAGCAGGCGCACGGGCCCCAGTGACTTCGCGTGGGGTCCCAGTGGCTCGCAAATTGTCCCAGGCACATCCTCAGCACGCGCACGGGCCCAGCAAATTCGCGCGAGGTCCCAGCGGCTCGCCAAATTTTCCATGGCCCCTCCCCACCGCGCGCACGGGGCCCAGCAACTTCGTGCGGGGTCCCAGCGGCTTGCCAAATGGTCCCTCGCATATCCCCAGCACGCACACAGGGCCCCAGCAACCACGCGCGGGGTCCCAGCGGCTCCCAAATGGTCCCTCACATATCCCCAGCAGGGCACGCGCCCCAGCGACTTTGCGCGGGGTCCCAGAGGCTCACAAATTATCCCTGGCACATCCCCAGCGCGCGCACATACCCAAAGACACCGCACAGGGTACCAGGGGTTCGCCAAATGGTCCCTGGCCCCACCCCAGCGCGAACACGGGGCCCAGCAACCCCGTGCGGGGTTCCAGCAGCTCGCCAAATGGTCCCTGGCACCTCCCCAGCGCTCGCACGGGGCTCAGACCGCGCAGAGGGTCCCAGAGCCTCGCCAAATGGTCGACTTCACACGGTGTCCCAGCGTCTTACCAATTGGTTCCTGTCCCCTCCCCAGCGCACACATGGCCCAGCAACACCTCCCGAGGTCCCAGCTGCTCGCCAAACGGTCCCTGGCACCTCCCCAGCATGCGCACCGGTCCTAGCGACCTTACGCGGGGTCCTAGCAGCTCGCAAATGGTCCCTGGCACATCCCCAGCGCATGCACGGGCCCCAGCGACTTCGCAGGTGGTCCCAACGGCTCGCCAAATGGTTCCTGGGCCCTCCCCAGTGGCCGCACATGGCCCAGTGACCCTGCGCGGGGTCCGAGCGGCTCGCCAAATGGTCCCTGGCACCTCCCCAGTGCACGCACGGCCCCCAGAGACCTCACATGGGGTCCAAGTGGGGTCACCAAATGGCCCCTGGCCCCTCCCCAGTCGCGCACGGGGCCCAGCGAACCAGCGCGTGGTCCCAGCAGCTCGCCAAATGATCCCTCGCCCCTCCCCAACACGCACACGGGCCCCAGAGACCCCTCGAGGGGTCCGAGCAGCTCGCTAATGGTCCCTGGTCTCTCCCCAGCATGCGCACAGGCCCCAGCGACCCATCACGGGGTCCCAGCTGCTTGCCAAATGGTCCCTGGCACCTAACCAGAACCCGCACGGGCCCCACCAACCGCGCGCTGGTTCCCAGCGGCTGGCCAAACGGTCCCTGGAACTTCCCCAGTATGCATACGGACCCCAGCGTCCCCATGGTACGTTCCCAGCGAACGCACTGGCCCAAGAGACCCTGCGCGGGGTCCGAGCTGCTCGCCAAAATGTCCCTGGCACGTCCCCTGCGAACACAAAGGGTCTCCAGCGACCTCACGCGGGGTCACAGCAGCTCGCCAAATGGTCCCTGGCACCTCCCTAGCATGCGCACAGGCCCCAGCGACACAGCGCGGGGTCCCAGCAGCTCGCCAAATAGTCCCTGGCACCTCCTCAGCACGTGCACTGGGTCCAGCGACCCCGCGCGGGATCCCAGCGACTCACCAAATGATCCCTGGTACGTCCCCAGCGAACGCGTTGGGCCCGGCGACCCTACACGGGGTCCCAGTGGCTCGCAAATAATCCCTAGCACATCCCCAGCGCACGTACGGGCACCAGCGGATTCGCGAGGGGTCCCAGCGGCTCTCCAAATGGTCCCTGGAACCTCCCCAGCGAGCGCACAGGCTCCAAAGACCTCGCACAGGGTCCCAGCAGCTCTCCAAATGGTCCCTGGCACCTCCCCAGTGTGCACACAGGGCCCAGAGCACCCGCGCGATGTCCCAGCGGCTGGCCAAACAGTCCCTGGCACCTCCCCAGCATGCGCACGGGCCCCAACGACCCCGTGCGTGGTCCCTGCAGCTCGCCAAATGGTCCCTGGTCCCTCCCTAGTGCACGCACTGGGCCCAGCGACCCCACGCGGGGTCCCAGCGGCTAGCAAATGCTCCCTGGCACTTCCCCAGCGGGTGCACGGGCCCCATCGATTTCGGACGGTGTCCCAGTTGCTCACCAAATGGTACCTGGCCCCTCCCCAGAGCTCGCACGGGCCCCAGCGACCCCGCACGGGGTGCCAGTGGTTCGCCAAATGATCCCTGGTACCTCCCTGGTACCTCGCTGGGACCCCTCGCTGGGACCCCTCGCTGGGACCCAGTGGCTCGCAACGGATCCCCGGCATATACCCAGCGCGAGCACATGCCCCAGCGACTTCGTGTGGGGTCCCAGCGGCTCGCCAAACGGTCCCTGGCACCTCCCCATCGAGAGCACGGGCTCTAACGACCTCGAGCAGGGTCCCAGCGGCTCGCAACTGATCCCCGGCATATACCCAGCGTGAGCACACGCCCCAGCGACTTCGCGTGGGGTCCCAGCAGCTCGACAAATAATCCCTAGCACGTCCCTAGCGCGCATGGGCACCAGGGACCGTGTGCGGGGTCCGAGCGGCTTGCCAAATGATTCATGGCACCTCCCCAACATGCGCACGGGCCCCAGCGACCCTGCGCAGGGTCCCAGCGGCTCTCAAATGGTACCTGGCACATCCCCAGTGCACGAAAGGTCCCCAGCGACTTCGCGGGGTGTCCCAACGGCTCGCCAAATTATCCCTGGCCCCTCCCCAGTGGCCGAAAGCGGCCCAGCGACCCCGCACGGGGTCCCAGCGGCTCGCCAAATGGTCCCTGGCACCTCCCCAGCGCACGCAGGGGCCCCAGCAACCCCGCACGGGGTCCCAGCTGCTCACCAAATAGTCCCTGGCACCTCCCCAGCATGCGCACTGTGCCCAGCGACCACACACGGGGTAACAGCGGCACGCCAAACAGTCCCTGGCACCTCCCCAGCACGTGCACGGGCCCCAGCGACCCCGTGCTGCATCCCAGCGACTCGCCAAAGGGTCCCTGGCACCTCCCCAGCACGAGCACAGGCCCCAGTGACCACTCGTACGGCCCCAGCGGCACGCCAAACGGTCCCTGGCACCTCCGCAGCCCAAGCACGGGGCCCAGCGACCCCACGCGGGGTCCTAGCGGCTCGCAAACGGTCCCTCGCATATCCCCAGCGGCTCACCAAATGGTCCCTGGCCCCTCCCCAGAGCGCGCACGGGGCCCAAAGACACCGCGCGGGGTCCCAGCGGCTAGCCAAATGGTCCCTGGCACCTCCGCAGCGTGCACACGGGACCCAGCGACATCGCGCGGGGTCCCAACGGCTCGACAACTGGTCCCTGGCACCTCCCCAGCGCGCACAGGGCTCAAACAACCACGCGCGGTGTCCCAGCGGCTCGCAAATGGTCTCTCGCATATCCTCAGCACGTGCACGACCCAGCAAATTCGCGCGGGGTCCCAGTGGCTCGCCAAATGTTCCATGGCCCTTCCCCACCGCCCGCACGAGGCCCAGCGACTTAGTGCGGGGTCCAGGGGTTCGCCAAATGGTCCCTGGCCCCTCCCCAGCGCCCAGGGGGCACAGTGACTTCGCGCAGGGTCAGAGTTGCTTCCAAATGGTCCCTGGCACATCCCCAGCATCCCACGGGGCCCAGCGACTTCGTGCGGCATCCCAGCAGCTAGCCAGATGGTTCCTGGCAACTCCGCAGCGTGCGCACGGGACCCAGCGACATCGCGCGAGGTCCCAGCGGCTTGCCAAATGGTCCCTGGCAACTTCCCAGCGCGCATAGGGCTCCAGCAACCACGCGCGGGGTCCCAGCGGCTCGCAAATGGTCCCTCGCATATCCCCAGCATTTCCACAGGCCCAGCAAATATGCGCTCGGTCCCAGCGGTTCGCCAAATGTTCCCTGGCCCATCCCCAGCGCACGCACGGGACCCAGCAACCCCGCACGGGATAGCAGCAGCTCGCCAAATGGTCCCTGGCACCTCCGCAGCACGCGCACAGGGCCCCAGCAACCACGTGCGGGATCCCAGCGGCTCCCAAATGGTCCCTTGCATATCCCCAGCAGACGCACGCGCCCCAGCGACTTCGCGCGGGGTCCCAGTGGCTCGCCAAATGGTCCCTGGCACCTCCTCAGCATGCGCACAGGGCCCCAGCAACCACGCGCGGGATCCCAATGGCTCCCAAATGGTCCCTTGCATATCTCCTTCAGACGCATGCGCCCCAGCGACTTCACGCGGGGTCCCAGTGGCTCGCAAATTATCCATGGCACATCCCCAGCGCGCGCACGGGCCCAACAACCCGTGCCGGGTCTCAGGGGTTCGCCAAATGGTCCCTGGCACCTCCCCAGCGCTCGCACGGGGCCCAGCCACCTTGCACAGTTTCCCAGAGACTCGCCAAATGGTCCCTTGCTCATCCCAAGCCCGCGCATATGCCATAGCGACTTTGCACGGGGTCCCAGCGGCTTGCCAATTGGTTCCTGGCCCCTCCCTAGAGTGCGCACGGGACCCAGTGATTTCGCACGGGGTCCCAGCTGCTCGCCAAATGGTCCCTGTCCCCTCCCCAGCGTGCACATGGCCCAGCGAAACCACGCGGGGGTCCCAGCGGCTCGCCAAATGATCCTTGGCACCTCCGCATCGCGCGCACGGGGCCAAGCGACTTAGCGCGGGGTCCCAACGGCTCGCCAAATGGTCCCTGGCACCTCCCCAGAGCACGCACCAGTCCCAGCGACCCAGTGCGGGGTTCCAGCGGCTCGCCAAATGGTCCCTGGCACCTCCACAGCGTGCGCACGGGGCACAGCGACCTCACGCAGGGTCCCAGAGGCTCGCCAAATGGTCCCTGGCACATCCCTAGTTCGCGTACAGGACCAGTGACTTCGCACAGGGTCCCAGCGGCTCACCAAATAGTCCCTTTCCCCTCCCCAGCACGCAGGGGGCCCAATGACCCCACACGGGGTCCCAGCAGCTCGCCAAATGGTCCCTGGCACCTCCGCAGTGCCCGCACGGGGCCCAGCAACCACGCGCGGGGTTCCAGCAGCTCGCCAAATGGTCCCTGGCATCTCACCATCGTGCGCACGGGGCCCAGCTACCTCGCGCAGGGTCCCAGAGTCTCGCTAAATGGTCCCTGGCACATCCCCTGCTCGCGCACAGGCCCAAGCAACTTCGCGCGGGCTCCCAGCGGCTCACCAAATGGTACCTGGCTCCTGTCCAGCGCGAACAGAGCCCCCAGCTACCCCGCACAGGGTCCCAGCTGCTCATCAAATGGTCCCGGAAGCTCAGCAAATGGTCCCTGGCACCTCCCCAGCGCACTCACGGGCCCCAGCTACCAGGCGTGGAGTCCCAGCGGCTCCACAAAAGGTCCCCTGCACCTCCCCAGAGCATGCACGGGACCCAGCGACCTCGCGCGGGGTCACATCGGCTCGCCAAATGGTCCCTGGCACCTCACCAACACACGCACGGTCCCAAGCAACCCCATGGGGGACCCAGCGGCTCGCCAAATGTTCCCTGGCTCCTACCCAACGCGCGCACAGGGCCCAGCAACCACGCGCGGGGTCCCAGCGGCTTGCTAATGGTCCCTGGCCCCTCCCCAGTGCGTGCACTAGGCCCAGCAACCCCGCGCGGGATAGCAGCAGATCGCCAAATGGTCCCTGGCACCTCCGGAGCGTACGCACGGAACCCGGCTACTTCGCGCGGGGTCCCAGCGGCTCGCCAAATGGTCCCTGGCACCTCCCAGCAGCGCACAGGGCCCCAGCAACCACACGCGGGATCCCAGCAGCTCCCAAATGGTCCCTTGCATATCCCCAGCAGGCGTACGCGCCCCAGCAACTTCGCGCGGGGTCCCAGTGGCTCGCAAATTATCCATGGCACATCCCCAGCGCGCGCACAGACCCAACAACCCGCGCGGGGTCCCAGGGGTTCGCCAAATGGTCCCTGGCCCATCCCTAGCGTGAGCACGGGGTCCAGCGACTTCGTGCGGGGTCCCAGCAGCTCGACAAATGATCCCTGGCACCTCCCCAGCGCGGGCACAGTGCCCCAGCAACCATGCGTGGGGTCCCAGTAGCTCGCAAATTATCCCTGACACATCCCCATCGCGCGCACGGGCCCAGCAACCTCAGACGGGGTCCCAGCAGCTCGCCAAATAATCCCTGGCACCTCCGCAGCGTGCGCACGGGGCCCGGCTACTTTGCGCGGGGACCCAGCAGCTCGATAATGGTCCCTGGCCCCTTCACAGCACGCGCACGGGGCCCAGAGACAACGTGCAGGTTCCCAGCGGCTTCCCAAATGGTCACTGGCCCCTCCCTATCGCCCACGGGACCCAGTGACTCCGCTCGAGGTCCTAGTGGCTCGCAAATGGTCCCTTGCCCCTCCCCAGCACGCACACGGAGCCCAGCTACTTCGTGCAGGTTCCCAGGGGCTCGCCAAATGGTACTTGGCACCTCCGCAGTGCGAGGACGGGGCCCAGCGACTTCGTGCGGGGGCCCAGCAGCTCGACAAATGGTCCCTGTCACCTCCCCAGCGCGGGCACAGTGCCCCAGCAGCCATGCGTGGGGTCCCAGTCGCTCGCAAATTCTCCCTGACACATCCCCATCGCGCTTACAGGCCCAGCGACCTCAGGCAGGGTCCCAGCGGCTCGCCAAATGGTCCCTGGCACCTCCCCAGTATGCGAACAGGCCCCAGCAACCCCGTGCGGGGTCCCTATGGCTCGCCAAATGGTCCCTGGTCCCTCCCCAGCGCATGCACGGGGCACAGAGACCCCGTGCAGGGACTGAAAAGCTTGCCAAACGGTCCCTGGCACCTCCCCCACGATTGCACGGTCTCCAGCGACCTCACGCAGGTCCCAGCGGCACGCCAAACGATCCCTGGCACCTCCCCAGCAAGAGCACGGGCCCCAGAGACCCCGTGTGGGGTCCCTGCGCCTCGCCAAATGGTCCCTGGTACCTCCCCAGCACACACACTGGGACCCCATGCGGGGTCCCAGCGGCTCACAAATGGTCCCTTGTACTTCCCCAGCGAACGCACGGGCCCCAGCAATTTTGCGCGGGGTCCCAGCGGCTAGCAAAATGGTCCCTGGGTACAGTGACCACGCGCAGGGTCCAGCAGCTCGCCAAATAATCCCTGTCACTTCCCCAGCACGCGCACGAGCACCAGCGACCGCGTACGGGGTCTGAGCGGCTCGCCAAATATTCCTTGGCACATCTCCAGCACACGCACGGGCCCCAGCGTCCCCGCGCGCGATCTCAGCGGCTCTCCAAACGGTCCCTGGCACCTCCCCAGCACGCGCACTGGGCCCAGCGACCCCGCACGGGGTCTTTCCGGCTCGCAAATGGTCCCTGGTACATCCCCAGCGCGCATGGTCCCTAGCGACTTTGTGCAGGGTCCCAACGGATAGCCAATTGGTCCCTGGCACCTTCCCAGGGCGCACACAAGGCACAGCAACCCCGCGCGGGTTCCCAGCATCTCGCCAAACGGTCCCTGGCATCTCCCCAGCACATGTATGGGGCCCAGCAACGCCGCGCGGGGTCCCAGTGGATCGCCAAATGGTCCATGTCACCACCCCAGGATGCACACAGGGCCCCAGCAACCACGCGCGGAGTCACAGCGGCTCCCAAATGGTCCCTCACATATCCCCAGCAGGCGCACACGCCCCAGCGACTTTGCACAGGGTAGCAGTGGCTCGCAAATTATCCCTGGCACATCCCCAGCACGCGCACAAACCCAACGACCCGGACCGGGGTCCCAGGGGTTTGCCAAATGGTCCCTGGCACCTCCCCAGCACGCGCACGGGGCCCAGAGACCCAGCTTGGGTTCCCAGAGGCTTGCCAAATGGTCACTGGCCCCTCCCTAGCGCCCACGGGACTCAGAGACTTCGCGCGTGGTCCCAGTTGCTCGCAAATAGTCCCTGGCCCCTCCCCAGCGCGCCCACGGGGCCCTGCAACATCGCGCGAGGTCCCAGCGGTTTGCCAAATGGTCCCTGGCACCTAACCAGCGCGCATAGGGCTCCAGCAACCACGCGCGGAGTCCCAGCGGCTCGCAAATGGTCCCTCGCATATCCCCAGCAGGCGCACAGGCCCCAGCGACTTTGCGTGGGGTCCCAATGGCTCGCAAATTGTCCCAGGCACAATCTCAGCATGCGCAGGGGCCCAGCAAATTTGCATAGGGTCCCAGCAGTTCGCCAAATGTTCCCTGGCCCCTCCCCAGCACTCGCACGGGGCCCAGCGACCCCGCGCGGGATCGCAGCGGCTCGCCAAATGTTCCCTTGCACGTCCGCATCGTGCGCACGGGGCCCGGCTACTTTGTGCAGGGTCCCAGCGGCTCGCCAAATGGACCCTGGCACCTCCCCAGCACGCGCACAGGGCCCCAGCAACCACGCGTGGGATCCCAGCGGCTCCCACATGGTCCCTTGCATATCCCTAGCAGACGCACGAGCCCCAGCGACTTCGCGCAGGGTCCCAGTGGTTCGCAAATTATCCATGGCACATCCCCAGCGCGCCCACGGGCCCAACAACCCGCACGGGGTCCCAGGGGTTCGCCAAATGGTTACTGGCCCCATCCTAGAATGCGCACGGTGCCCAGTGACTTCGCATGGGGTCCCAGCTGCTCGCCAAATGGTCCCTGTCCCCTCCCCAGCGCGCACAGGGCCCAGCGACACCGCGCGGGGTATCAGCGGCTCGCCAAGTGGTCCTTGGCACCTTCGCATCGCGCGCACGAGGCCAAGCGACTTCGTGCGGGGTCCCAACGGCTCGCCAAATGGTCCCTGGCACCTCCCCTGCACAGGCACAGTGCCCCAGCAACCACGCACGGGGTCCCAGCGACTCGCCAAATGGTCCCTTACCCCAGCAACCTCGCGCGGGGTCCCAGCGGCTCCCAAGTGGTCCCTCGCATATCCCCAGCTGGCGCACGCTCCCCAGCGACAGCGACTTCGCGTGGGGTCCCAGTGGCTCACAAATTATCCCTGGCACATCCTCAGCGAGCGCACGGGCCCCAGCGTCCCCGCACGCGATCTCAGCGGCTCGCGAAATGGTCCCTGGCACCTCCCCAGCACAAGCACTGGGCAGAGCGACCCAGCACGAGGTCCCAGTGGCACGCCAAACGGTCCCTGGCACCTCCCCAGCAAGAGCACGGGCCCCAGCGACCCCGTGCGGGGTCCCTGCGCCTCACCAAATGCTCCCTGGTACCTCCCCAGCACACGAACTGGGCCCAGGGACCCCATGCGGGGTCCAGCGGCACACAAATGGACCCTTGTACTTCCTCAGTGAACGCACGGGCCCCAGCAATTTCGCGCGGGGTCCCAACGGCTAGCAAAATTGTCCCTGGCCCATCCTCAATGCGGGTACAGTGACCACGCGCAGGGTCCCAGCAGCTCGCCAAATAATCCCTGGCACCTCCCCAGCACGTGCACTTGGCCAAGCGACCCTGCGTGGGGCACCAGCGGCTCGCCAAACGGTCCCAGGCACCTCCCCAGCACAAGCTTTGGGCCCAGCGACCCTGCGCGGGGATCCAGCGGCACTCCAAACAGTCCCTGGCACATCCCAAGCATGCGCACAGGGCCCAGTGACCCTGTGCAGGGTCCCAGCAGCACACCAAACGGTCCATGGCACCTCCCCAGCACGCGCACGGAGCCCAGCGATCCCACACAGTGTACCAGCAGCTCGACAAATGGCCCCTGGCGCCTCGCCAGCACGCGCACAGGCCCCAGCGACCCGGCACGGGGTCCCAGCTGCTCGCCAAATGTTAACTGGCACCTCACCAGCATGCGCCCGGGCACTAGCGACCCCACGCAGTGTCCCAGCAGCTTGCAAAATGATCCCTAGCACATCCCCTGCACGGGCACAGCCACCAGAGTACCTGTGCAGGGTCCCAGCGGCATGCCAAACGGTCCCTGGCACCTCCCCAGCACAAGACCGGGGCCCAGCGACCCCGCGGGGGTTCCCAGCAGCGCGCTAAATATTCCCTAGCACCTCCTCAGCATGTGCACTAGGCCCAGCGACCCTGCGCAGGGTCAAAGCGGCTGGCAAATGGTCCCTGTCACATCCCCAGCACAAGCACGGGGCCCAGCGACACCACGCGGCGTCCCAGAGGCTCGCCAAATGGTCCCTGGCACCTCCCCAGCATGCGCACGGGCCCCAGTGACCCGGCGCGGGATCCCAGCAGCTCGCCAAATAGCCCAAGACACCTCCCCAGCATGCACACTGGGTCCAGCGACCCTGCTCGGGGTCCTAGCGGCTCGCAAATGGTCCCTGGCACATCCCCAGCGCACGCATGGGCCCCAGCGAGATCGCGAGGGGTCCCAGCGACTCACCAAACGGACCCAGGCACCTCCCCATCATGCTCACGAACCCCAGCAACCCCGAGCGGTGTCTCAGCAGCTCGCCAAATGGTCCCTGGCACCTCCCCCGCACACGTACTGGTCTCAGCGACCCCACGCGAGGTCCCAGAGGCACGCCAAACGGTCCCTGACAACTCCCCAGCTTGCACACGGGGCCCAGCGATGGCGCGTGGGTAGAAGCGGCTCGCTAAGCGGTCCATGGAACATCCACAGCACGTGCACAGGCCGCAGCAACCCCGCACGGGTTCCATGCGGCTCACCAAATAGTCCCTGGCAACTCTCCAGCGCGTGAATGGGCCCAAGCGACCCAGCATGGGGACCCGGCTGCTCGCCAAATATTAACTGGCACCTCACCACCATGCACACGAACCGCAACGACCCCAAGCGGGGTTCCAGCGTCACGCCAAACAGTCCCTGGCACCTCCCCAGCACGCGCACGGGCCACAACGACCCCACGCGGGGTCCCAGCGGCTAGCAAATGGTCCCTGGCACTTCCCCAGTGGGCGCACGGGCACCATCGACTTCACGCGGTGTCCTTGTTGCTCACCAAATGATACCTGTCCCCTCTCCAGTGTGTGCATGGGGCCCAGGAACCCCGTGCGGGATCCGAGCAGCTCGCCAAATGGTCACTGGCACATCCCCAGCATGCGCACGGGCCCCAGTGAGCCCACGCGGGGTGCCAGTGGTTCGCCAAACAATCCCTGGTACCTCCCCATCACGCCCACTGGGCCCAGCGACCCCGCGCTGGGTCCCAGCGGTTCGCAACTGATCCCCGGCATATACCAAGCGCGAGCACACTCACCAGCGACTTCGCGTGGGGTTCCAGCGGCTTGCCAAAAGGTCCCTGGCACCTCCCCAGTGAGCGCACTGGCTCCAACAACCTCGCGCAGGGTCCAAGCGACTCGCAAAATGGTCCCTAGCACTTCCCCAGCGCGCGCACTGGGAGCAGAGAGAACACGCGGGGGTCCCAGCGGGCCGACAAATATTCCCAAGCACCTCCCTGGCGCACATAGGTGCCAGCAACCGCGTGCGGGGTCCGAGCGGCTTGCAAAATGATCCCTGGCACCTCCCCAACACGCGCACGGGCCCCAGCGAGCCTTCGCGGGTACCCAGCAGCTCGCCAAACACTCCTTGGCACCTCCCCAGCACGATCACTGGGCCCAGCGACCCTGCGCGGGGTCCCAGCGGCTCGCAAATTCTCCCTGGCACATCCCCAGCGCGTGCATGGGCCCTAGCGACTTCGCACAGGGTCCCAGCGGATTGCCAATTGGTCCCTGGCCCCTTCCCAGCGCATGCATGGGTCTCAGCTACACCGCGCGGGGTCCCAGCGTCTCGCCAAACGGTCCCTGGCAACTCCCCAGCACAAGCACGGGGCCCAACGACCCCGCACCCGGTCCCAGCGGCTCACCAAACGGTCCCTGAAACTTCCCCAGTATGCACACCGGCCCCAGCGACCCCGTGTGGGGTCCGAGCAGCTCACCAAATAATCCCTGGCACCTCCGCAACGCGTGTACAAACAGTCCCTGGCAACTCCCCAGCATGCGCACGGGCCCCAGTGACCCCGCGCAGGATCCCAGCAGCTCCCCAAATGCTCCCTAGCACCTCCCCAGCATGCGCACTGGGCGTAGCGATCCTGCGTGGGGTACCAGCGGCACACCAAACGGTCCCTGGTACCTACCCAGCACTCGCAAAGAGCCCAGCGATCCCCCGCGGGATCCCAGCGGCTCGCCAAGCGGTCCCTCATACCTCCCCAGCACGAGAACTGGGCCCAACGACCGTGTGCGGGGTCATAGCGGCACGCCAAACGGTCCCTGGCACCTCCCCAGCACATGCACGGGCCCTAGTAGTCCCGCGCAGGATCCCAGCGGCTCAACAAACAGTCCCTGTCCCTCCCCAGCACACGCACTGGCCAGCGACCCCACGTGGGATCCCAGCAGCTCGCCAAATAGTCCCTGGCACCTCCTCAGCACAAGCACTGGGTCCAGCGACCCCGCGCCGGATCCCAGCGGCTCACCAAGTGGTCCCTGGTACGTCCCCAGCAAACGCACTGGGACCAGCGACCCTACACGGGGTCCCAGCGGCTCGCGAATAGTCCCTGGCACATCCCCAGCGCACGCACGGGCACCAGTGAATTCGCGAGGGGTCCCAGCGGTTCGCAAAATGGTCCCTGGAACCTCCCCAGCAAGCGCACGGGCTCCAACGACCTCGCACAGGGTCCCAGCGGCTCGCCAAATGGTCCCTGGAACTTACCCAGTATGCATACGGACACCAGCGTCCCCATGTGGGGACCCTACGGCTCACCAAATCGTCCCTGGTACGTCCCCAGTGAACGCACTTGGCCCAGTGACCGCACGCGGGGTCCCAGCGGCACGACAAATCATCCCTAGCACATCCCCAGCATTCGCACGGGCCCCAGCGTCCCCACGCTGGGTCCCAGCGGCTCGCCAAATGGTCCCTGGCACTTCCCAAGTGCACGCACTGGGCCCAATGACCCCATGCGAGGTCCCACCGGCTCGCAAATGGTCCCTGGCACCTCCCCAGCACACGCACGGGCCCCAGTGATCCCGCGCGGGATCCCAGCGGCTCAAAAAACGCTCCCTGTCCCTCCCCAGCGCACGCACTGGGCCAGCGACCCCACACGGGATCCCAGCGGCTCACAAATGGTCCCTGGCCCCTCCTCAACGCGTGTACGGGGCCCAGTA
Source organism: Acipenser oxyrinchus oxyrinchus (assembly GCA_030684275.1). Lineage (NCBI taxonomy): Eukaryota > Metazoa > Chordata > Actinopteri > Acipenseriformes > Acipenseridae > Acipenser > Acipenser oxyrinchus. The sequence goes on along the minus strand of CM060281.1, from coordinate 6,187,243 downwards.
ACCCCGCGCGGGATCCCAGCAACTCGCAAAATGGTCCCTGGTACCACCTCAGCACGCGCACAGTCCACAGCGACCCAGCACGTGGTGCCAGCTGCTCACCAAATGGTCCCTAGCATCTTACCAGCACGAGTACGGGCCCCAGAGACCTCGCGCGGGGTCCAAGCGGCTCGCTAAATGGTCCCTGGTCCCTCCCCAGCGCGCACGGGGCATAGAGACCCCGCACAGGGTACGAGAGGCTCGCCAAACGGTCCCTGGCACCTCCCCCGCAAACGCACGGTCTCCAGCAACTTCGTGCAGGGTCCCAGCGGCTTGCCAAATAGTCCCTGGGCCCTCCCCAGCGCGCACAATCCACAGCGACCCTGCACGGGGTGCCAGCTGCTTGCCAAATGGTCCCTGGCACTTCAACAGCATGCGCACGAGCCCCAGCGACCCCGTGCAGCATCCCAGCGGCTTGCCAAACTGACCCTGGCACCTCCCCAGCACGCACACAGGCACCAGCAACCCCGGGCGGAGTCCCAGCAGATAGCCAAACGGTCCCTGGTCCCTCCCCAGAGTGCGCACGGGGCATAGAGACCCCGTGCAGGGTCCGAGTGGCTCGCCAAACGGTCCCTGGCACCTCCCCGTGAACACACTAGCACCAGCGACCCGCGTGGGGTCCGTGTGGCTCGCCAAATACTCCCTGGCACCTCCTCAGCACGCGCACAGGGCCCAGTGAAACTGCGCAGGGTCCCAGCGGCTCGCAAATGGTCCCTGGCACATCCCCAACATGCGCAAACTGGGCCCAGAGACCCTGCGCGGTTTCCCAGCGGCACGCCAAACGGTCCCTGTCACCTCCTCAGCACGCGCACTGGGCCCAGTGAACCTGCACGGGGTCCCAACGGCTCGCAAAATCGATCCTAGCGCCTCCCCAACGCATGCACTGGCCCCAGTGACACCACGGCGTCAAAGCTGCTCGACAAATGGTCCCTGGCACCTCACCAGCATGCGCACGGGCCCCAGCAGCTCGCCAAACGGTCCCTGTCACCTCCCCAGCATTCGCACGGACCCCAGTGACCCTGAGCGGGGTCCCAGCAGCTCGTCAAGTAGTCCCGGGCACCCCCCAGGACACACACTAGGCCCAGAAACCCCGCGCGGGGTACTAGCGGCACACCAAACGGTCCCTGGCACCTCCCCAGCATGCACATGGGGCCCAGCAACCCTGCGCGGGGTACCAGCGGCACGCCAAACGGTCCCTAGCACCTCTCCAGCACGCGCACTTGGCCCAGCGACCCCAGACGGGGTACCAGCGGCTCGCAAATAGTCCCTGGCACATCCCCAGCGTGCACACGGGCACCAGCGGCTTTGCGTCGGGTCCCAGCAGCTCGCCAAATGGTACCTGGCACCTCCCCAGTGCGCGCACATGCCCCAGCGACCCTGTGTGGGGTCCCAGCGGCTAGACAAAATGTCCCTGGCACCTCCCCATCGCGCACTGGGTCCAGAGACTGCACGAGTGGTCCCAGCGCCTCGATAAATTGTCCCTAGCACCTCCCTAGCGCGCACTGGCACCAGCGACCTCGTGCGGGTTCCCAGCAGCTCGCCAAACGGTCCCAGGCACATCCCCAGCATGTGCACGAAGCCCGGCCCCCACGTGCTGGGTCCCAGTGGCTCGGCAAGCGGTCCCAGGCACCTCCCCAGCACACACACAGACCCAGCGGCTTGCCAAATGGTCCCTGGAACCTCCCCAGCACACGCACGTGACGCAGCGACCCCGCGCGGAGTCCCAGTGGATCAGCAAATGGTCACTGGCCCCTCCCCAGCACAGGCACGGGCCACAGCGACCACGCCCGGGGTCCCAGCGGCTCGGCAAACGGTCCCTGGGACCCCCCCAGCACACGCACAGACCCCTGCAACCCCAGGCGAGGTCCCAGCGGCTCGCCAAACTGTCCCTGGCACCTCACCAGTGCGTGCACGGGGCCCAGCGACTGTGTGCGGAGTCCGAGCGGCTTGCCAAATAATCCCTGGCACCTTCCCAGCACGCGCACGGACCCCAGCGTAACCACCTGGGGTCCGTGTGCGGGGTCCGAGCGGTTCGCAAAACGGTCCCTGGTTCCTCCCCATCACACGCACGGGCCCCAGCGACTTCGCAAGGTGTCCCAACAGCTCGCCAAATTGTCCATTGCCCCTCCCCAGTGGCCGCACGTGGCCCAGCGACACCACGCAGGGTTCCAGCAGCTCGACAATTGGTCTCTGGCCCCTCTTCAGCGCGGGCATGGGGCTCAGCGACCCTGCGCAGGGTCACAGCGGCATGCCAATTGGTCCCTTGCCCCTCCCCAGCATGCACACGGGGCACAGCGACCCCGCGCATGGTCCCAGCGGCTCGCAAAATGATGCCTATCACTTCCACAGCACTTGCACAGGCCCCAGCGACCCCACGCGGGGTCCCAGCTGCTCGCAAAATGGTCCCTGGCACCTCACAAGAACGCGCATGGGCCCCAGAGACCACAAGCGGGGTCCCAGTGGAACGCCACAGGGTCCCCAGCCCCTCCGCAGCATGCGCACGGTTCCCAACAACCCAGCGCGGCGTCCCAGTGGCTCAGCAAACGGTCCCTGGCAACTCCCCAGCACACGCATGGACACCAGCAACATGGGAGGGGTCACAGCGGCTCGCCAAATTGTCCCTGGCACATCCTCAGCACGCGCACAGGGCTCAGCAACCCCGCGCGGGATACCAGCGGCATGCCAAATGGTCCCTGGCACCTCCCATGCATGTGCACTGGGACCAGCGACCCAACGCGGGGTCCCAGCGGCACGCCAAAGGGTCCCTGGCCCCTCTCCAGCACACACACAGACCCCAGCGACCCAGGGCGGGGTCCCAGAGGCTCGCAAAATGGTCCCTGGCACATCCCTAGTATGCGCACTGGGCCCAGCGACCACGTGCAGGGTCCCAGCAGTACGCAAAAGGGTCCCCGGCCTCTCCACAGAGCGCGCACAGGGCCCAACGACCCCGTGCAGGGTCCCAGCGGCTCAGCAAACGATCCCTGGCACCTCCCCAGCACACGCACAGACCCCATCAACACCGGGCGGGGTGTGCATTGCTCGTCAAACGGTCCCTGACACCACCCCAGCACACGGACAGGGCCCAGCGACCCCGCGCGGGATCCCAGTGGCTCACCAAATAGTCCCTGGCCACTCCCCAGCACAAACACGGGGCCCAGCGACCCCACGTCGGGTCCCAACAGCTCATCAAACCGACCCTGGCACATCCCCAGCGCGCGCACAGGCCCCAGCAACACCCCACGGGGACCCAGCTCCTCGCCAAATGTTACCTGGTGCCTCCCCAGCGCGCGCACGTGCCACAGCGACCACGCACAGGGTCCCAGCTGCTCGCCAAATGGTCCCTAGCACCTCTCCAGCACGCGCACTTGGCCCAGCGACCCTAGACGGGGTCCCAGCGGCTCGCAAATAGTCCCTGGCACATCCCCAGCATGCGCACGGGCACCACCGACTTTGTGTCGGGTCCCAGCAGCTCGCCAAATGGTACCTGGCACCTCCCCAGCACGCGCACATGCACCCAGCGACCCTGTGTGGGGTCCAAGCGGCTAGCCAAAATGTCCCTGGCACCTCCCCAGCGCGCACTGGGTCCAGAGACTGCACGAGTGGTCCCAGTGGCTCGATAAATTGTCCCTAGCACGCACTGGCAACAGCGACCTCGTGCGGGTTCCCAGCGGCTCGCCAAACGGTCCCTGGCACATCCCCAGCATGTGCACTGGGCCCAGCGACCCTGCGCATGGTCCCAGCGGCTCGCAAATGGTCCCTGGCACATCCCCAGCACACGCACGCAGCCCAGCCCCCTCGTGCTGGGTCCCAGTGGCTCGGCAAGCGGTCCCTGGCACCTCCCCAGCACACACACAGACCCAGCGGCTTGCCAAATGGTCCCTGGAACCTCCCCAGCACACGCACGCGACACAGCGACCCCGCGGAGAGTCCCAGTGGCTCAGCAAATGGTCACTGGCCCCTCCTCAGCACAAGCACGGGCCACAGCTACCACGCCCGGGGTCCCAGCAGCTCGGCAAATGCTCCCTGGGACCTCCCCAGCACACGCACAGACCCCTGCGACCCCTGGCGGGGTCCCAGCAGCTCACCAAATGGTCCCTGACACCTCACCAGCGCGTCCACGGGACCCAGCGACCGTGTGCGGAGTCCGAGCGGCTTGCCAAAAAATCCCTAGCACCTACCCAGCACGCGCACGGACCCCAGCGTAACCGCCCGGTGTCCCATTGGCTCGTCAAATGGTCCGTGGCCCCTCCCCAGCGTCCGCACGCGGCCCAGCGACACCGCGCAGGTTTCCAGCGGCTCGCCAATTGGACTCAAGCCACTCCCCAGCACGCACACTGGGCCCAGCGACCCTGCGCAGGGTCCCAGCAGCTAGAAAATGGTCCCTGGCACATCCACAGCATGCCGCAGAGTCTCAGTTAGGGTTAGGGTTAGGGTTAGGGTTAGGTTTAGGGTTAGGGTTAGGGTTAGGGTTAGGTTAGGGTTAGGGTTAGGGTTAGGGTTAGGGTTAGGGGTAGGGTTAGGGTTAGGGTTAGGGTTAGGGTTAGGGTTAGGGTTAGGGTTAGGGTTAGGGTTAGGGTTAGGGTTAGGGTTAGGGTTAGGGTTAGGGTTAGGGTTAGGGTTAGGGTTAGGGTTAGGGTTAGGGTTAGGGTTAGGGTTAGGGTTAGGGTTAGGGTTAGGGTTAGGGTTAGGTTAGGGTTAGGGTTAGGGTTAGGGTTAGGGTTAGGGTTAGGTTAGGGTTAGGGTTAGGGTTAGGGTTAGGGTTCGGGTTAGGGTTAGGGTTAGGGTTAGGGTTAGGGTTAGGGTTAGGGTTAGGGTTAGGGTTAGGTTAGGGTTAGGGTTAGGGTTAGGTTAGGGTTAGGGTTAGGGTTAGGGTTAGGGTTAGGGTTAGGGTTAGGGTTAGGGTTAGGGTTAGGGTTAGGGTTAGGGTTAGGGTTAGGGTTAGGGTTAGGGTTAGGGTTAGGTTAGGGTTAGGGTTAGGGTTAGGGTTAGGGTTAGGGTTAGGGTTAGGGTTAGGGTTAGGGTTAGGGTTAGGTTAGGTTAGGGTTAGGGTTAGGGTTAGGGTTAGGGTTAGGGTTAGGTTAGGTTAGGGTTAGGGTTAGGGTTAGGGTTAGGGTTAGGGTTAGGGTTAGGGTTAGGGTTAGGGTTAGGGTTAGGGTTAGGGTTAGGGTTAGGGTTAGGGTTAGGGTTAGGGTTAGGGGGTTAGGGTTAGGGTTAGGGTTAGGTTAGGTTAGGGTTAGGTTAGGGTTAGGTTAGGGGTTAGGGTTAGGTTAGGGTTAGGGTTAGGGTTAGGGTTAGGGTTAGGTTAGGGTTAGGGTTAGGGTTAGGTTAGGGTTAGGGTTAGGGTTAGGTTAGGGTTAGGGTTAGGGTTAGGGTTAGGGTTAGGTTAGGGTTAGGGTTAGGGTTAGGGTTAGGGTTAGGGTTAGGGTTAGGGTTAGGTTAGGGGTTAGGGTTAGGGTTAGGGTTAGGTTAGGGTTAGGGTTAGGGTTAGGAGGTTAGGGTTAGGGTTAGGGTTAGGGTTAGGGTTAGGGTTAGGGTTAGGGTTAGGGTTAGGGTTAGGGTTAGGGTTAGGGTTAGGGTTAGGGTTAGGGTTAGGGTTAGGGTTAGGGTTAGGGTTAGGGTTAGGGTTAGGGGTTAGGGTTAGGGTTAGGGTTAGGGTTAGGGTTAGGGTTAGGGTTAGGGTGAGGTAGGAACTTTGTTTCCCTGAGAACTCCACACTTGGTTGATTTTTCAGGGAAAGAAAGATGCACTGGCCATCTGGCTCTTTTTGGATTAATTTCTTTGTTTGTTTTGTTTTGGATCTCCTTTTCTAGTGTAGGTCTATCGTGGAGTTTCTAATGTTCAGGCCTAGCGGGAAAGTTGTTTGTAGTTTGTTGATCCAGTCTTTTTCTCTCCATTTCCTTTCTCCGATTGTCCAGTTCTGGTTCCTCTCCAGCCCTGTAATTTTCAGAGATTCCAAGTTGTGTTGTAGAAAGTGTGCTACTAGAGGTGTTTGTGATTCTTTTTGTGTTTGATATTATAGATGTGTTGTGTTAGTCTTACACGGATAGTGTTGCCTGTTTCACCAATGTAAATGATTTTGCATGTATCGCATTGTATTGCGTAGATGCAGTTCCTGCTGTTTTGTGTAAAGGTTTGTGGAATGTTGTATGTGATGCCTGTGGATTGGCTCCGAGTGCGGAAAGTTGCTTGAAGTGTTGTGATGCTTTTGTTGGTTTGCGATTAAGTGAAGGCAGTTTACTGGACACTAAATAGTTGGTCAAGTTTTTGTTTTTTCTGTAGGCTGAGATTATCTTGTGTCCTGTAAGCAGGTTGGTGTCTTGTAATTTGTTGGTTAGGTTTTGTTTTATCTGTGAATTAGCTGCCACACTAAAATGTGAGTAGGTAGTTATAAGTGGAATAATCTTTTGTTGTCTCTAGGCTTTTGTTCTAAGAAGGTTTTCCTTATTCCTCTGAGGAAGGAACGGGAGTACCCCTTTGTTTGAGTGCTGTGAATAAGACTTTGGTAGCTGCCTGGAAGTCAGTATGTTGTGTGCAAATTCTGTGGAATCTGAGTAGCTGTGATTTTATTAAACCTCTAAATGTGTGTTTAGGGTGATAGCTGGTTTTGTGTAGTAGAGTGTGTGTGTCAGTTTCTTTAAAATATACTTTGGTGTCTAGTTGGTGTGTTTGTGAAAAATGTGGTCCTTTGTAAGTGGTGGTGTCTAAAAAGTTTACTTCGCTGTTATGTGTGGTGTATTTTACCTTTATGGACTGGTGGTGTGTGTTAAGTAACGAGATGAAATTTGTAAATTCCTCCATGCTATGTGTCCAAGTGCCCCAAATGTCATCTAGGTACCTGAAATAGTGAGTTGGTCTGTGTGGGCATCTGTGGAGGATTGTCTCTTCCCAATCGGCCATGTAGATGTTAGCATATGATGGCGCAAAGCGTTTCCCCATCGCTGTTCCTTTGGTTTGGAGGTAGAATTGGTTGTCGAATTCAAAGTCGTTTTTCGTTAAGCTGATTTCCAGGAGTTTGATCAGTTCCTCGTCTGGTCTGGTTGGATCCGGATTTAGATTTAGACATTTCCTGATAGCTGCAATGCCTGCGTTGGTCTCTATGTTTGTGTACAAGCTGTCTATATCTATTGTGAAGAGAAAAGCTGTTTCTGGTAGTTTGAGTGTTTTAATTTTTTCTATGAAGTCATATGTGTCTTTAAGGTAGCTAGTGTGTTTGGTGGATAGGGGTTTAAAAAGTGGTCTATGTATTCTGCAATTCTATATGATTCACTGTTGCAATCCGATACTATCGGTCTGCCTGGTGGTATGGTGTGTGGGATAGTCCATGTGTCTGGTGATTTGTGTATTTTTGGTAGCATGTAAAAAATGCGTGCTCTGGGTGTGTCTGCCCCCTTGAGATAGTGTGCTTGTTTTCTAGTAATTATTTTTTGGTCTGTTAGTGTTTGTATTATTCTATTAATTTCCTGAGCGGAATCAAGATAAATTGGTGCGTCTAATTTCCTGTAGTGTTCCAGATTATTTAGTTGTCTGTTGGCTTCAAAGATGTAGTCTTCTCTATCCATTATTACTATTGAACTGCCCTTGTCTGCTGGTTTGAAAATGATGTCGGTATGTTTTTGTAATTCCTTAAGTGCTATCCTTTCTGGTGCTGTTAGGTTGTCTTCTGTTTTGTAGTTACCTGGGTTAAGGCTGTGTATTGTTTTTAGATCTTCAAGAATAATCTCTGTGATTTCCTGTGGAACTTGGTTGTTATTTGGTTCCCAGTTGGATTTGGGTAGGAAGGGTATGTGATTTGAGTCTTCTTCCTCTTCAAAGAAGGTTGCGATCTTTAGCCTCCTATGGTAATCTTGTGTTTCTGCTCGCAGTGTCTGCTTCTGTTTTGCTTTAGTTTGCGGTGTGGGTATGAAGGAGAGGCCTTTGCTCAAAAGGCTGTTTTGACTCTCTGTTGGTTTGAAGTTTTTACATAGATTGACTATGTTGGATGCCCCTCCCTGGAGATGTTTGGGCTTGTGGGGTCTCCTAGTTTAAATGCTGGCACCAGTGCTGGAGCATATCTTTGGCTGTGTTGGTTGTCCAGTGGATGTTGTCTCCGCCTACTTGGAATTTCTCAGTTGGTAATAGCGGTATGTGTGGTAGGTTGGCTGAGATGAATCCATTTAGTTCTTCCAAGTTTCGTTGGGCCTGCATGTCTAGTGCTCGTGAGAAGTTCACCAGTGGCACTTTGATTTCTGCAGTTGGGAAGGTTGTCTTTGCTGACCTGTACATCCTTTGTAGGTTTTGATAGCTGTCTCTTTGACTTTCTGGTCCTTGTTGTTGATTCCGAATGATAGGATCACTTTGGTCACTCCTCTATCTGTTTTGGCTTTGTCCAGAAGGTTGGCTGCATGTAGGAATTTTGCTCCGGGTAGCTTTCAATCTGTATTTGGCTCTGGGTGTGGTCCGGGATTCTGTGGAGGTTGGAGTCCCCAATGATGAGAATGTTCTTGTTAGTTTGCAGGCTCCAGTCTATGTTCTTTTGTCCGTGTTGATGTGTCTGTGAACCTGGTAGGTTCTCCTGGGCAGTGTTGCTGGACTGTTGCTGAGTCGTCGGTTCTCTGGTGGTGTCTGGGTAGGGGTGCGGTGTGGGTTAGGGTTAGAGGTGGGGGTGCAGCGGGGGTATGGGTTGGGGATAGACGTGCGGTTAGGGTTGCGGTTAGGTTTGGGTTTGGGGTTGGGGTTAGGGTTAGGGTTAGGGTTAGGGTTAGGGTTAGGGTTAGGGTTAGGGTTAGGGTTAGGGTTAGGGTCGGGGTTAGGGTTAGGATTAGGGTTGGGTTTAGGGTCGGGGTTAGGTTTAGGGTTAGGGTTAGGGTTAGGGTCCGGGATAGGGTGGTGGTTGGGTGTAGGAGTCTGGTTGGAGTCGGAGGTGGGTTCAGAGGTTCCAGTAGGTGTGTTGAGCTGGCCAGCATATGTAAGGGCTTTGATGTACAGCCAGTCTTCATTTGTTTCTGTTGGTTGGTCTAAGGGGCTCCTCTGTCTGGTGTTGTTGTTTGGTTGCGATTGGTTGGTTGAGATCCTGGTTATCTCTTCTGAAATGTAGGTGGCCACATTGCTGGTGTGTGGTTTGTTGGGCCTCTGGGGTAGAGGTCTCTGGGGCAGAGGTTCATTGTCTGCCAGCACTGCGAAGGAGTTGTTGTTAAGGCTCGGCTGGGGTTGCTGGGTTGCTGGCAGTGGCTCCAGATTTTCTTGTGCTATTTGAAAAGCTGTCTCGAAGGTTGTCTGCTTGATCTTCTTTCTAAAATTCCTGTAGGCCCATGTTTTCGCCTTCTGAAATGGTTCCTGCCAGTTCCTGGTTGGTATTTTGTGCAGGTCTGTTTGTATTCTGGAGAGTGTATCTTCATAATGTATTTGCAGGATTTGAAGATTTGTGTGCATCCAATTTTTAGCATTGGCTGCTAAGAGTTCTGCCGTGGCTGGAGTTGGCAGGGCTGGTTTGATGTAGAATTGTAAGTGGTGGGTTTGTTTCAGCATTCCTGGTGGTACTCTGTTGTTAATGATAGCTTCATTAACGTTGTCCAAATGGTGGATTGTTTGGATCATTCTGTAGAAAGTCTTTACTGGGTGTATGGAGGATTCCATCATGCTGAAAGGAAAGAGTGGTTAGGGTGATGTGTTGTAGTGTTCCTGGAGTGTATGTGGTTGTGAGAAATGAGAGAATTATTGATTTGTAGCTTCTGTTGGCACCGTTAGGTTTCCACTACAAAAACAATATATACTTACCTTTCCGAAGTGCTGTGTAGGTGGGGTGGGAGGTGGGTGAATGATTGGTTTGTAGCTTATGTTGGCACCGTTAGGTTTCCACTACAAACACAATCAATACTTACCTTCCGGAGTGCTGTGTTGGTGCAGCAGTATTTAAGTGCTGGGAAAGGAAGGGGTTAGTTTTTTGCAAGATATCCTAAAAAGAGAGAAATGTTTTTCTGGTTAGTTGCTGTAAAGGAAAAAATAGGTTATTTCCTGAAAAAGAAAAAGAAAAATTAGTTGCTGTAAAGGAAAAAAATAGGTTATTTCCTGAAAAAGAAAAATGAGTTTAGCCCTAAGTTCTTATTTAATCTATGGTTGGGGTAGCCAGGAGATGGTAGAGAATCCTGTCCTGTTGGATCTCTTGCCTTGGTCTCTGCTGGTTTCCTCAATTTCTTATTCTTCTAGGTGTACACAACGTTTCGCCTCTTCATTAGGCTTCATCAGGTGTTCTGAAAATTGAATGAGCTGGTCGCAGTTTTATGCGTTTCCAGTCTGGGTGGCTCCACCCCTCCGGGCTGGGCTAGAGGCCCCTATTGTTCTGCCCTTAATGAGGGTGATTAGATTGCTGGAGGTGATTATGTTGCCCTGAATGGCTGCTAATGGCTGCTAATTACCCTTCTTGTTTTTAAGGTCACCTTCCAGAGTCCCTTTGTTCAGTGTGTGTCACTCTGGAGTTTGTGGTCTAGCTCTGTGGGAAGATAAAAATAAAAATAAAAACATTTAAAAAAAAAAAAAAAAAAAAACATTTTAAACTTACATTTGTTTCTCCTGAGTCAGAGGCGCTGGCCGGTTAGGGTGAGGTAGGAACTTTGTTTCCCTGAGAACTCCACACTTGGTTGATTTTTCAGGGAAAGAAAGATGCACTGGCCATCTGGCTCTTTTGGATTAATTTCTTTGTTTGTTTTGTTTTGGATCTCCTTTTCTAGTGTAGGTCTATCGTGGAGTTTCTAATGTTCAGGCCTAGCGGGAAAGTTGTTTGTAGTTTGTTGATCCAGTCTTTTTCTCTCCATTTCCTTTCTCCGATTGTCCAGTTCTGGTTCCTCTCCAGCCCTGTAATTTTCAGAGATTCCAAGTTGTGTTGTAGAAAGTGTGCTACTAGAGGTGTTTGTGATTCTTTTTGTGTTTGATATTATAGATGTGTTGTGTTAGTCTTACACGGATAGTGTTGCCTGTTTCACCAATGTAAATGATTTTGCATGTATCGCATTGTATTGCGTAGATGCAGTTCCTGCTGTTTTGTGTAAAGGTTTGTGGAATGTTGTATGTGATGCCTGTGGATTGGCTCCGAGTGCGGAAAGTTGCTTGAAGTGTTGTGATGCTTTTGTTGGTTTGCGATTAAGTGAAGGCAGTTTACTGGACACTAAATAGTTGGTCAAGTTTTTGTTTTTCTGTAGGCTGAGATTATCTTGTGTCCTGTAAGCAGGTTGGTGTCTTGTAATTTGTTGGTTAGGTTTTGTTTTATCTGTGAATTAGCTGCCACACTAAAATGTGAGTAGGTAGTTATAAGTGGAATAATCTTTTGTTGTCTCTAGGCTTTTGTTCTAAGAAGGTTTTCCTTATTCCTCTGAGGAAGGAACGGGAGTACCCCTTTGTTTGAGTGCTGTGAATAAGACTTTGGTAGCTGCCTGGAAGTCAGTATGTTGTGTGCAAATTCTGTGGAATCTGAGTAGCTGTGATTTTATTAAACCTCTAAATGTGTGTTTAGGGTGATAGCTGGTTTTGTGTAGTAGAGTGTGTGTGTCAGTTTCTTTAAAATATACTTTGGTGTCTAGTTGGTGTGTTTGTGAAAAATGTGGTCCTTTGTAAGTGGTGGTGTCTAAAAAGTTTACTTCGCTGTTATGTGTGGTGTATTTTACCTTTATGGACTGGTGGTGTGTGTTAAGTAACGAGATGAAATTTGTAAATTCCTCCATGCTATGTGTCCAAGTGCCCCAAATGTCATCTAGGTACCTGAAATAGTGAGTTGGTCTGTGTGGGCATCTGTGGAGGATTGTCTCTTCCCAATCGGCCATGTAGATGTTAGCATATGATGGCGCAAAGCGTTTCCCCATCGCTGTTCCTTTGGTTTGGAGGTAGAATTGGTTGTCGAATTCAAAGTCGTTTTTCGTTAAGCTGATTTCCAGGAGTTTGATCAGTTCCTCGTCTGGTCTGGTTGGATCCGGATTTAGATTTAGACATTTCCTGATAGCTGCAATGCCTGCGTTGGTCTCTATGTTTGTGTACAAGCTGTCTATATCTATTGTGAAGAGAAAAGCTGTTTCTGGTAGTTTGAGTGTTTTAATTTTTTCTATGAAGTCATATGTGTCTTTAAGGTAGCTAGTGTGTTTGGTGGATAGGGGTTTAAAAAGTGGTCTATGTATTCTGCAATTCTATATGATTCACTGTTGCAATCCGATACTATCGGTCTGCCTGGTGGTATGGTGTGTGGGATAGTCCATGTGTCTGGTGATTTGTGTATTTTTGGTAGCATGTAAAAATGCGTGCTCTGGGTGTGTCTGCCCCTTGAGATAGTGTGCTTGTTTTCTAGTAATTATTTTTGGTCTGTTAGTGTTTGTATTATTCTATTAATTTCCTGAGCGGAATCAAGATAAATTGGTGCGTCTAATTTCCTGTAGTGTTCCAGATTATTTAGTTGTCTGTTGGCTTCAAAGATGTAGTCTTCTATCCATTATTACTATTGAACTGCCCTTGTCTGCTGGTTTGAAAATGATGTCGGTATGTTTTTGTAATTCCTTAAGTGCTATCCTTTCTGGTGCTGTTAGGTTGTCTTCTGTTTTGTAGTTACCTGGGTTAAGGCTGTGTATTGTTTTTAGATCTTCAAGAATAATCTCTGTGATTTCCTGTGGAACTTGGTTGTTATTTGGTTCCCAGTTGGATTTGGGTAGGAAGGGTATGTGATTTGAGTCTTCTTCCTCTTCAAAGAAGGTTGCGATCTTTAGCCTCCTATGGTAATCTTGTGTTTCTGCTCGCAGTGTCTGCTTCTGTTTTGCTTTAGTTTGCGGTGTGGGTATGAAGGAGAGGCCTTTGCTCAAAAGGCTGTTTTGACTCTCTGTTGGTTTGAAGTTTTTACATAGATTGACTATGTTGGATGCCCCTCCCTGGAGATGTTTGGGCTTGTGGGGTCTCCTAGTTTAAATGCTGGCACCAGTGCTGGAGCATATCTTTGGCTGTGTTGGTTGTCCAGTGGATGTTGTCTCCGCCTACTTGGAATTTCTCAGTTGGTAATAGCGGTATGTGTGGTAGGTTGGCTGAGATGAATCCATTTAGTTCTTCCAAGTTTCGTTGGGCCTGCATGTCTAGTGCTCGTGAGAAGTTCACCAGTGGCACTTTGATTTCTGCAGTTGGGAAGGTTGTCTTTGCTGACCTGTACATCCTTTGTAGGTTTTGATAGCTGTCTCTTTGACTTTCTGGTCCTTGTTGTTGATTCCGAATGATAGGATCACTTTGGTCACTCCTCTATCTGTTTTGGCTTTGTCCAGAAGGTTGGCTGCATGTAGGAATTTTGCTCCGGGTAGCTTTCAATCTGTATTTGGCTCTGGGTGTGGTCCGGGATTCTGTGGAGGTTGGAGTCCCCAATGATGAGAATGTTCTTGTTAGTTTGCAGGCTCCAGTCTATGTTCTTTTGTCCGTGTTGATGTGTCTGTGAACCTGGTAGGTTCTCCTGGGCAGTGTTGCTGGACTGTTGCTGAGTCGTCGGTTCTCTGGTGGTGTCTGGGTAGGGGTGCGGTGTGGGTTAGGGTTAGAGGTGGGGGTGCAGCGGGGTATGGGTTGGGGATAGACGTGCGGTTAGGGTTGCGGTTAGGTTTGGGTTTGGGGTTGGGGTTAGGTTTAGGGTTAGGGTTAGGGTTAGGGTTAGGGTTAGGGTTAGGGTTAGGTTAGGGTAGGGTTAGGGTTAGGGTTAGGTAGGTTAGGGTTAGGGTTAGGTGTAGGTTAGGGTTAGG